>JABFPJ010000219.1:0-52552 GCA_022817425.1 Gryon sp. ZL-2020 | reverse complement strand
CATAATAACGCATTCAACAATCGTTGTGCTTTTCTTTATATTATATGCTCTCCTCCTAAGTCTTATCGAAACATTTCGATTTATATCGATTCGTTTAATTGTACATTCGTTTATGTGGTCCTTACCCATGTGTGCGTGTGTGTAAGTCACACATCTCCATCGTCGGATTTTTTCTCGTTACGTAGATAATTTTTCATTTTCATTTCCGCGCTAATTTCTTTTACACCTCAAAAGTTGTTATCATTTTCCTACAAGTTATACTTTTTTTTACTTGTTCAACTTTTTGTCTGCAGCTAGAAAAACATTTTCGCCGACTTCAACGACTGACGATCTGATCACTTAAAAGCGATTCAAAGGTTATGATCTGATTTTGACAGAAGAGGTTCTGCTTAAGATTCAAACGACTTTCTTGTGACAGATGAGTTTGTGAAAAACATTGGTCATTTATAACAAATAATGATTAAATAGATTGTTTAGATATTATAAATGAATTGCAACTAACATTTTTATTTTGAGGTTAGAGTTTGATTGAATTGAGGGTGTGTGATTGTTGCAGCTTTGGATGGAGCTTTAATTCTCTTCAAAGTAAAAAAGCAAAATGATAGACAACAGTTCGGACGTCTCCGAGTTGTTCAGCTTGTTGGAATCTAACAAATTAAAAGACGTTGATGAAATCAAAAAATTCTTCCACGACCATTTTTTGTCAAGTTAGTATAATATAATTTTATTTTTAGTATTATACAAAACATTTTTATTTATTTAGTAATTAATTCAATTTCCTTATAACTTGATTTATCACAATTTCTTTCATTATATATTGATTAAAAATGTATATATTTAAACATTTACATAATATAAGATATATATTTAAGAATTTGTTCAAATAAGTGCCAAAATATATAAAACATCTTTTAGCTGCATTTTTATAATTGAAACCTTAGTATTATGTATATTCTTAAACGATTAAATTAACATTGTATCGTCTACAATTTAATTATACAAAATACTAAAAAAGTTTGGAAATATAACAAAATTTTAATTTTGTATATAAATAAATTTAATTGACACTTATTGCAACTTGTGTCACATTTTCACTAATATTATGCTTATTCATATTTTATATAGTAAAAGACAACTGGTTGGTCAATGGTTTATTTGATTACTACTTAAATACAAACTCTCCACGAGCCGTCGAAGTATTAGTGGGCGTTCGAGAGCCACACGATAAATATCTTTTAGACAGACTTGCAGAAACGTTAGCAAAACCAGGCAGTCAAGAACAACGGGAACAATGTATTGCATTTTTAAGTCATGTTGCCAGACAACAGCCTACCTGGTTACACAAATTATCATCACATCAGCTTTTCCGAGAGTTGCTCAAATTATTAAAAGTAATAATCATTTTTTAATCACAATACAAAAATGTAATTTATTACAATTATTTAATTAAATAAATGTTTACTTTATGAATAAGAAATTTTTATTTCATGATAATTAATGTGAGCAATTATTTGCAGGTCGAGGGAAACACAGTATCATTAATGGGTGCATTGTTACTTTTAGTAACACTGTTACCTATGTTACCTGCAACGTTGGGGCCATTTCTTAATGAAATATTTGAAGTTTATGGACGTTTAGCCAGTCTTCACTATCATCAGTCATCAGCTATTTCTCCCGCGATATTAAATAATAGTAATACTTCATCTAACATGCATGACATAGAACAAGTATATCTTTTACATTTACAGGTAAATATTTCTTCTATTTAATGCTAAAATAATTGTATTGTAAATTGTTAAAATATAATTGTTAGACAATTATTTTTAAATATGATTTTATAAATACGAATTCTTGTTATTTTTTTAGATTGCACTGAACAATCTGTTTCACCGACTATATGCGATGTACCCTTGTAACTTTATTTCATATCTAAAACAGCAATATTCTCAAAGAGAACAAAATCCAATTTTTAGACATACTATTAAACCAATGTTGGATTCAGTGCGTATGCATCCTTTACTTATTACAATGACAAAAGATGCTGAAATAGCACCAGCGAGGTAACAAATTATTATTCATTGATAACTAAATAATTATAATGAACATTTCTTTTTACATTAAATTAAATTAAATTAAATTCAGAAACTTGTCTATAATACGTCAAATAATAAAATTCATTTTAAAATTATATTTTAGATGGAAAAAAATCCAGCATCATGATATTGTTGCAGAATGTGAAAAATTTGCTTTGGAGTCCAGTCGACGAGAAGAAGTGGTGACTCCTCACGCTCCTCCTAGACACTTTACTCCCATTCCTGGTAAATTGTCAAAGAATCGTTGATTCAAATAAATTCTTAAAGAATAGTTGATAATTCTTTGTGTAATTCTTGTTGTATTTATTCTTTTGTATAGATCATACATTGTCGCAAAATACGCCAACACCATCGACAACTTTTAACGAAGATGAAGATACTATATGGTCACCAAGTATGTTGGTGCCACCACACAGTCCCTTACCTCTAAATACTGCATCTGAATCACGATCAACACCATCTACACCAAATACTAATAGATCAAGAACATCGCCTCCGGAGGCTGCAGTCGAAGCAACCCCAGAAACAACACCCGTTAAGGTAAATTAATATTGTTTTCTTAAGCATATTATTTGATGAATTTCATGTTATGATTATTAGAAAGCATTTAATTTGATAAATTCATTTATAGGATTTAAGAGCATCTCAAAGACAAGTTCCTTTAGGTTCAAATGCCGTTCGAGCATTGAGTGCTTTTGGTAACGGTACATTAGGAGTGAATTCACGTCCGACAACACCTATTTCTGATAGTGGTCACGCAATCGTTGCTCAAAAATTAGGCAAAATTATGTCCGAACGACAAAATGTAAGCACATTTCGTCAAAAATCGACGTTTAATGTTAACGATGATGATAATAAGACGTCTCATCATGAGGATTGGGCTGCAGGATTACCTCAACAGAACGGCAGAAATGAAATTCCGTGCCAAGAAGATCAAGAAGTAAAATACTTAATAAATGCTTTTATTTTATTGTTGTAAAGTTATCAAAATTATTATTTATTGAAATACATAAAATGTTTTTTGTTGCAGATTGCTGCAATCGTTAATGCTCAAACTGATAAGAAAAGTTTCCGAAATTTACATCGTGAATTTCAAACTATAGAAAGTTTATCAAAACAAATTCGAAGACTTCGCTTTAATTCAAAATACTTACAAGCAGCACCATCTACTTTCTCCAAAGTAAGAATTATTGTGTTATTTTCTACAATGACTATACTCAATATTTGTATAAACAATAACATGTTATTGTAAATTGTATTTACAGATACGAAGAAGAAGTAAATCATGTTCAGATTTAAGTAAAACAGAACTTAACTATGAGAAAAAAGGTGTAAAAGCATCAATGAAAGACATAGAAACTCAAACAGAAACAGAACAGAACAAAGATGGTAGTGGCAAAGTCTCAAGACAAAGTTCCGACAGTCGGGTTACACCGACAGTTTTTCTAGACAAATATATTGAATGTTGTGTACGGGCAAACAGTTCAGATGCGCTTTATAAATTTAGTAAGTCTGTAATATATTTAGATGGTAAATTATATTCCCATAAAACTTATTTATTTTATTAATTATATAACGTTATTATATGTTATAGAGAGTAAGCAAAAACAATTAAAAACGAAAAAAGCCTCAGATGATGGAGATTCAAATGAAGATTATCAGGAAGAAGACAGTCCTGATTTAAATTGCGTTTACCAACATTTGCAATTAATGCATCTACAATTACAATTTGAAAGACAAAGGAGAGAAGTACATGCAGAAAGAAATCGAAGATTACTAGGAAAATTACGAGATTCGAGAGCTCTTGAAGAGCATACAAGTGCTTTGGTAATTTCAACAAATCACAAAAGTAATTAAATTTAAAAAGTAAAATTAATTTTATATAATTTAATTTTTCAGATAAACCGTATTAAAATATTAGAGAAAGAAATAGAAAATTTGAAATTAGAAGTAGATAGAACGAAAAAAGAGTCACAAAGTATTGAAGAGAAACATTCAGAGGCATTTCGATATTGGCAAAAACAAGTATAAAATTATTTACATAAAATATAACCTTCCTATTATTTTATACGCAAATTTTTGGAATATATTATATTATATTTTAAATAATAAGTGAAAAAGTACTATGAATATCACGAATTATAATTATGTATAATTTGCAGTGTATGGAAGAACAGAAGCAAAATAAATTATTAGGAGACCAAGTGGAGGCACTGAGGATAGAATTAAAAAATGAGCAAAAGAAAACGATGGATAGTGAGAAACAATTAAATACTGCTGAGGCAGCCCTCTGTGAGGCAGCGCATCAATTAAAGGGTGCTTTAAAGGCGGCTAGTCAAACTGAGGAAATTAAACGAGTTTTGGACTCAGTACAGAAAAAGTATCTCCTTCTTGGAGAGGTAATTTATTTAATTTATATTTAATTCATTGAAAATGAGTTAAAAAATATAAAATATTATTGCATAAAAATGATTGAAAACTATTTTTTTTATTTAGATCCAAACAAAAATGCAAGAACGCACAATTGGTCCTGTTCATATGGCTCGAACAGAGGCTTTACTTATTCAAAAAGCCTATTCTGAAGAAATATCAAGTAAAATAATATAATATTTATATTATTATTTATTTTATTTATTTATTATTATTTATTTATATTATTTATTTTTTTTAATTATACATAAGCATTAAATATATGTTACAGGTCTTCGACGTCAACTAGAGTCACAGACAACGAAAATCGAGGCTTTGAAAAGCCGGCTGGTGGAGCTTGAAAATCGTGACGCACATAAAGAAGTACAATTAGTGGAAGAACAGCGTCGCTTACAAGAAGTAAAAGAGCGTCACGAAGGAGAGCTTGCAGCTGTGCAGTCAAAATATGCGGCCCAAATACAGATCAATCTGTTCCTCGAAAGTCGTATTCTCGAGCTGCATGGCACATTGGAAGCTGCAACAAGTCGTCGAGGAGGCGCAACTTCTGCAGCGATCAATCTTGCATCGTCAGCGTCGTCGCCTAAGGAGCGCTCACCGCCACTTTCTGTGAGTCTCGCGTCTTCAAGCGAGGGCAGTCTCGCATATATGCAATCGGTCGCCACGCCCGGTATCGTTATGAACGATTGCTGCAACACTACTGGCGAGATCTCAAACCTTCAGGCTATCGTCGAGCCCAATCAACAAGTCACCTCATCCGAATCATTTTAAAAGTGAATTGATTGATATTTGTTAACAAACTACGTTTATCAATCGTCGAGAATATGTAAATTTAGAGAGACTAATGGATAAACATTTCTATTGTGATTGTGTGTGGCACTGCTTCGAAAGATTATAGTTGAATGCAATTTTGTTGAATTTTCATAGACTTTGAGACTGTCCTTGTAAACGACGTTAGAACACGTTCGAAATTATGTCTTACGTATTTTTATGCCGTTTTATGTTTTGAATTCAATTACATTTTCAATATAAATTTGTAGCAATGGTTTTTCATAAAGGAACTTAATAATTTTGTATCATGTTTTAACGTTTTGCTCCACTTTTGACATAATTTAATTTTTGTTTATCAAAATTTAACGTAGAAAATAACATCTATATACTTAAATAAAACTTATTAAAATTGTGATTATAATAATATAATAATCATTATTTTGTGCATAAAATATAAATAATTACAGAATTAAAATTCATGGAGTTCTAAATATATGACATTTTTGAACTCCTATTTCCAAAATGTACATACAACGGTTATTTTTTCTCAATTTTTAAAAAATATCTCATTCGATAGTGAACGGAAACTTATTTTTTAAGTATATATTGAAAACATAACTTTTTACCTTATATAAAAGTAGATTGAAAGTCATCTTTTTTAGAAGGAATTTAAGATAATTTACTTTCCTTAAATTTGGGAACAGTTGATAGTTATTTGAAATAAAAAGTATCACTTACATCTCCTTTTTATTAAAGAAATAAACATCTTTACTGTGCATTCTTCAAAATACTATTTTCCATAATTGGGTCGCAAATTGCTGATTTGGACTCAAGTATTGTATTTTGTTAATTTTATCTTTATACCAGTGCTATTTTTTCGGTTGTATAGTGAAAACTCGTCATGCAAATACTATTTCTACTTTTTTCACATTTTCACTTTTTCATTTCGAACAAAAATTTGTATCGAAGATTAAACATAACATTTTGGTTTATATTTATTCTTCTCAAATAATAATTATGCGTATATATTACTCATGTTTTAAATAAAAATGCTTTTTTAATAACTATTTTCATGTATCAGTATTGTATAATATTTTTCTTCAACTGACTGAATTTTTGTCATTCGTAGAAAATTCATCTTATAAAAAATGTTTGAAAATAAGTAAATATATTTGTTTGAGGCAGTGCCTTTTATTATTTTGTAAATGTTGAAAAGTTACTTTCTGTAGATAAAGCGATTAATGAAGTTTTGTATGATATGTTTAATATCGCAATACGAACTAAAATAAATTAATACATTTGCCTAGATAAATTATTAATTTATTTTATTATAATGTTATTATTGTTCAATAAATGTAATATAGTTTTCAATTAATGAATTTATTGTTCAATGATTATTGTTTTTCTTTATATTACCACTCTCTTTATCGATTTTACATTTCCTTTATTTTTTTAATAAATAACAGAAAAATGTACATTATTGCATTGATGCAAACATTTTCTTTTTACATTTGATTTGTTTTTCTATTTAATTTTAGTAATTAAAGTTATTTGAATGATTTCATTTCATTCATTTTGTTTTGAATAATTTGAATTAAAGCGTTCTTTTACTATTTAATAGAGAATAGAGAATAATTTCAAGATTGACAGAAATAAGAAATTTGTCCAGTTTCATAATAATTAAAATATTAATTATAAAAATAAAACAACATTATATTTCGAGCACAAATTTTATTGAAAATGTTTTATTCATTTAGACGATTTTCTATCATTTTAGATTTTATATCCTAACTAGTATAAGGGCGATACGCGCGCACAGATTAAATGTTTAATTTTAGTAGTATTTTTAATCTAGTATGGTAAAAAAATAATGATGTTTAATAGTCATTTCAGACGTCAAATTTGCGTTTATTTAACTTTTCTAAAGATGTGTGCGCTGTTGGGGATGTATTATTGTCGAAATAAGTTGATTTTTTAATTTATTAATTTAAATAGATAACTTTAAGATAGATTAATTAAGCGGAACTTAAAAAAAAGGATTAAAAATAAAAGACATACAAAAATCAAACTTAAAATAATAAAAAAACTTACAGGTATCACTAATATTATAAAATTTGTAATAAAATATTTTTGTATAACTTTAAGATTTAATATAAAGTAATAATATACTTGAATAATTTAAAAATTGTCATCAAGAAAGCATACTCTTAAAACAATTTTCTTCAGTCGGAAATTTCATTTTTACTGAAAATTATATGTAATACATTAAGATTCTGTTATTGATAACTCGATTATTTTTCTACATTGATTATAGTAGATTAGTACAGTTACAATAAGTCAAATGACGTTTGAAATTTGGCGTTATTTTTACTTTGGTATTTGACAGATAACAAGGAAACGTCATTCCCCAGGATGTATCCGATTAAATTCAAATGAATATTGATTACATCAACATTGTTGACTATAACTTTGATTACATATTTTAAACTACTAAAAATTATTCATTTTCAGTATACTGCATTTTGTCTTACTAGTATTATTAGTACATTCAAATTATTTTAATTGAATATTTTTTTCACGATTAAAGTTTTTTTTTTAATATTCACATTGTTACCCTGCTGTTACTTCCATGTATTTCTATAAGTTCAATTGCTAACTCGGAATTGAAAACTGGACATTCAAACTAGGATGATTCGTGTAATTAATCTAAAGCACACCGATTAATCGAATTTCTGAAATTGTAAATGTATATCGATTGATGCAAATTGAAATTTCCGATATTTGGTTCATTGGGGATGACGATTAATCGATCATGGAAGCAAGTCAACTAATATAGGATTACGTGAAAAAATGCATAAATATATCAGAAAACGGATAAACTTTTTTTTCTCTTTGCTGTATCAAGAAATTAGTGAATTATTATATTCAATTTTATTATAGAAGATTTTTATGTATATAATAATAAAAATGATATTTACCAATATAACTTTATTATATGATCAATTATCTTTTTATACAAATATTCGTATATTGTATACAATTTGATAAACAAATTAACATTTTATCAAATTACCGTATAACTGCTTTATTTCACACACATTTTGACGTTTACATAGTACATTTCCATTGATGAAATTATATATAACAAAGACGCGTATTAAATATAATAAAGTTTGCAATGCCTAAATTGAAATAATTACAAAATTCATTTTTGATAACTGTTTGCTTAATGTGAGATAATACAATAATTAAGGTTTCTCTATTGAATTTGCTAAAACGTTTTGCAGCCTCTGGCTGGTCATCGTTTCACATTTTATACATATGTTGTAAATGGATTTCGACCGTGTGATCAATTGATAGTGAATCAATTTAATTAATCTAATTAAAATTAATTAAATTCTGCACTATCCGTGGATTCGCTTGATCGTAGCGTTCGGTACTGGACATACAACGATGTATCCATAATGTTCTATACAATAAATATATATTATCAGCTGCGATGTGTATTGTTTGTTAGATGTGCTTTTTTTGTAGGCGTTATTCAGAATTTAGAAATGTGTTAGTGCATATAAGCACAAGTGATATACATTTTTGTGGTATTTGTATAATTTTAGAGTCAATTGCGATTCTCATTTTGTGTTACGTTCGAATCAACAAACAAAAATTTTTTCTCATGCTAATACATATTACAGAGTTTTTGTCTGTTCATTTTTTTTTATTTTTCGATTAACATTTGTTTTTTGTTGCAGGATTGCTTTAGTAGACGACAGTTTGAATAGAAATGTGTAATCTTATCAATGTTCTGTGTAAACATTTATTCACGGTAAAAACAAAGTGAAATTATTCTTTCTATTCTTTTCTTCAATTTAATTGAAAAATGATGGAATACATCAATATGTTTCATTAAAAATTTTGCATAAGTCTAAATTTTCTCAATCATAAATGATTGTAATAAATATAATTAATTTTGTGAATAATTATTATGTTACTGTAAATAATTTTTGTATTATTCCAACATAAGGTATAAATGAAAGGCTTTTCTACAGTGAAATGAGAGTAATCAATGAAAATCAATTACTTTGTAGCAAACAATTTTCATTTCAAGGTTAATACAATGTATTTCTGAAAGATGAAACAGTTCTCTTTAATTAATAAGTTTATTACAAAATACATTTCATATTTATATATTGACACTCTCCTTTTCGTTGAAAAAATAAAAGATTTTTATTTATTCATTATCTATACGTTTCCTTTAATTTCTAAATTTCATTCTTTGCGAAAGTTCTCTAATAAATATATCGTTTTATTTCTTTCAGTATACATGGATTCGTTGTTTTTATTACATTATTCAAGATTTTTGTTTATATTCACTCTATTATTCATACCATACCGATCAAGTTCATGTACTGAAAAAATGAGTTTGCTTTCAATTTTTGGTGTTTATCTTTTTTATTTAATTAAATTATTATCTATAAACTACTTTTACGTTATTTATTTTATATGTTTCAATATAAACTACACTGTTTTGTGTTATTTATTGATTTTTTAAACATTTAGCGTAATATTTAATATAAATGTATAATATCACAATTATTATATTAAATTATTTCAAAAATATGCATATTGATGACATTTTATTATTGATTACTTGAATATTTAATCAGAATAAAAGCTCCATCTTTTTGGAAAAAAATTATATTTTTTATAACATCATCAGTCTTTCAGGTAAGTGATTTTGACAGTATGTCCGGGAACAGTTATATTTATTTATGGCTCGTCAATCGACAATGCGAGAGTTGACGCAAGAATTTGAAAGCCTTTGCGCCATTCGCACGAACAATAAAACGAGTATCGGTTTAGAGGACAGCGTTGGCTTTTGTCTCTTTTCTTCGCGAGCGTTTATCGGGCTTCAATTCGCGATAGGGGAAGAAATGACGATCTCGGTTGGCGTACGCGTAATCCCTCGGCTGTTAACATTGACAATTCCGCGGAAGAGCAATCCTCGATATTACCAACAATCGATACTACTTACGGCGGAACGAGCAAGTAGATAAAGCGGCATTTTGGTCAGACGGGAAATGAGAAAAGTTTGACTGTTGAATTAATGATTCCTAAAAGCTCTCGAATTCCACGATTTGCCCCACAATCAGCACAGCTATATTAAATTGCAACCAAGGCTTTAAATACTCTGAGAAGCCGGAAATAAAGTACCTATCTCCCCCTCTTCTTGTTTTGAGATAGCTATATAAATATAATTGTTACCTGTGCGAGCTTGGAATTAACGCTTTTGTTTTTCGACGCTTGATGGCGAATACAATTGTATAAGCTTTCTCTTATACCATATTTATATATTATACATTTAAATTATTTTAATATATATTGCTTATACATGCTTATATTTAATTTGGAAAATTTCAATTTTGGTATTATATCAGAAGTCAGTGGTCAGATTCAGGTTTTGTATTTAAAGACAGTGCTGGATTTACCTCTGAAAGGGCCCGAAGCAATGTAATATTGTGGGGCCCTGATCAGCAGTTGCCCCCTCCCCCTATAATTTTTTTCCACAAAAAAATCGGGAAATGAATTCACGTTTTAAAATTTGTTTCGAAGTATATTTATAGAGTTTAATTTATACTTTTTCATTTACTCCTTTACTAATTTCATTTACACTTTCTTTCTACGCTTTTCTGTCGCAAATTGCTCAATAATGTCATCGAAATTCATTTTGAAGAGCTTTTCTTTCTCAATGAAAAGTAAGCTCAGATCACTTATTTTTTTTGACCCCATCGTTGATCGCAAATAATTTGTTAAGTTTTTTTTTTAATTTCGTTTTTTTTTATTTTTCATTTCAGCATTTGTTTACATTGTATCAAATCATTCGGGGTCCCTGTCCACGCGGGGCCCGAAGCAATTGCTTCTTTTGCTTCTAGGTAAATCCGCCACTGTTTAAAGATGTTTTCTCTAGTAAAAATAGGGATGCAATTTGCATGTAATGCGAAATATCCTTCTGGATCCGATAATAAGGTGACGTTGCCCTGTCGAGGTCAGCAAAATGACCGGCGTTATGCTCAATATTGTAGCCCAATCGACTTGTTACTCGGATTGCATCAAAACATGTCAATCAATTTTCATGTGACACTGGAAAGATTTTTGTAACATCAACTGGTACTTTAAATTGTATATATTTTCGAGAGTTTAATTACTAAAAAAAATCAATCATTTTAAACAAAAACAGATTTTCCATATACATCGTCATGGAACAAAAAGTGTTTGACAAAATATATAACTTTTTGCCGGAAATATATTTTATATATTTTAAATATATTTTTGCTAATATTTCTAAATATATTTTTTACCTTGAGGACAATATCAATGTTTAATATATATATATATATATTAAACACTTCATATATCAATTAATTTTCCGAAAATGTAAAAGGACTTTTTTATTACAAGTTACAAAATTTTGTTATTAAAATAAAAAATGTTTGTAAATAATACATATACCTCTTGAATAAAGTTTTTCACTTTGAAAAGTTTATGTAGAAAGTGTGAAGCTTGAATTTTGAATTAAAGTTATAGTTTATTTATGTAGTTTATTGCACAAATCACTATACAAAAAATTGAATATGTGTTTTATAAGCATTTTATGCATTTAATATCGAGGTATTGTAAAGTGAATGTGCACTACATCAATATATCTAATTATACTGTTTATAAAAGTTTACCAAAAGTTTCATTTCATTAATTTTTCACATTGTAGTTCTTAGATTGATGATCTATTTTACTTTTATTTCCTATAAAGTTAATAAAATTTCTGTATATAATTAACTTTCCGTTATATTGTACAATATCATTTATTTGAATTAAATATCATTTTATTCAGTATTTTTATTGATAGCACAAGAACGCAAAACTAAAAATAATTAAATGAAATAAACAATGGTTTCTTTAATATAATACATTTTATCTTTTACAAATTTAAACTTTACAAAAGAAATTATGGTTTTAGTTTATTTAAATAAAAGCATTTTTAATTAAAATAAGTATCATTCAATCTTAGATTTTTGTATATTCTACAATGATTGAATATAAACACTTAAGCTGATATAATAAACAAAATGAAATATGAATTTTACATAAAGTCTGAGAGGTGATCAATCTATGTTACGAATTCAGTTTCAAAGTTATGTCAATTTAAAGTTATATTTAGATTTATACTATTTCTCCCGTATTGCCCAACAGTATACGCGCAAATAGAGAGTACAGTTGAATGTAGATGTAATTTAAAATTGCCATAACTTTAACGGAAAAAACATCAAATATTAAAATGTTCGAGTTAATACTCTTGGAAGTACTAATAGATCAAATTAACGCAAAAATGGAGACGTTTACATATGTATTTTACATTAAGTAGAGTTGTTTTATAGAAAGATTAGTATATGAGAAAATATACATTGAAATTTGTCGTTTCTAATTGCTAAGGATAGATTTCATCTCTCAGTCATATAATAAAGTTTTTTATTAAAAAATTGGATATTTCGGTGGCATTTTGTTACAAATGCGCACCAAAATGTTTACAAAAGCGCTTTGCTTTTGTGCCAATAATCTACGGTACGTAGATTATAATTAAAAAGTTTATTGGCGTAAAAAGTATGACATAATGTAAAAATTCGAATGCAAAAATTAACAGGTGAAACTGTTTGTAAAAAATAAAATCTATGAGGATACATTTTTGTTAAAAATATGTTAGTTTTTACAGTTTTATATTTTTTAAGTTTTTGGTTTTTGATGCGCTTTTATAATGCTAACAAAACACTGGTATTATATTGTATTGGACAAATTACAATCATTGGATTTCATATATTTTTTAAAATAAATTTAAGATGTAAATATTTATATTTAATGTTTTTACTATAGGAAATAACTTCTTCGAATTTTTATTTTAAATTTAGTTTGAATGCATTTCAAAGGAGAAATTTTTATCGATACATTTAACTTTACAACGATTAACCTCATCTAAACCGGATACGTTCTCACTATTAAAGTGTGACTGTGATTGAATCGACTACTTCCGCTGATAGTAAGAATATTGAAAGTGATGGGACAATTGAATGTTTGCACACATACAAATGCACATTGGATATATCTCTACAAATAGTGTTTTGCAAAATTAAGAATAGACATGTATAAATACATTTTTGAAACATATACACATATAAATTATATTTAAAGAACTTTACATTAAATCAAACTATTTCTCCTTTTTATACGAAATATTTTTGTAATAAATCAAAAGGCTTTATTAAAAGTAAAAGCATACATGCATCATTCAAGTAGGAGTTACAATAAAATGTTTAGCGTCGAAAAATACACTAAGTTCCAAGATTTCAATGTAATTTTATGTGTGTCAGTTTTACACTGTAATTTAGTTTTGTGATTATTTATTATTTTTCCGGAAAGAGGTTACAAAAAAGTAATAAATACTTTAAATTTAATTTTTATACGTTGCATGTAATTAACAAAGGATGTGAGCACAAGCGTTGAAACATTCTAAAAGCTATTTGCGTATAATTTTCTCTTTTACGCGGCGAAAAGGGATCGGGCGATATTTTTAGAAAAAAAAAATATAAAATAAAAAAAAAAAAGGCGGAAAAAGAGTAATCAAGAAAAAATATCATGCTATAAAGAAAATTTCACGCGGCGTCGAAATTTCGTGCGCGAGACATGTCGAATGAAATGTGCAAGGGACGATTGACATTGATGAAATGAACGGCGATGCTTTTGAGGGTCATTTTTCCGCATTTCAGTTTCTAAGAGAAAATTCAATTAAGAGAGACAGGTGTTGTTATTACTTTTTCTAAATTGAACTTCTTTATTTTATATATTAAATATTATTAATCTCATTTATTTTTATTATTATTAATATCAATAATCTTAAGGTATGTATACTTATATTCAACTAATTTATATTCAAATAGACATAATTCTATATATTTATATATATTTTAGTTGATCACATATTTTTTAAATATACGATGTAAAAATATATTATATGAAATAATTGAATATCATTAATTAATCACACATAATATATTCTCCAATCGTTCAGTTGTTCTTTTCCAACATTGGTTTTTACGCGAAATTTAAAACGCATTTCTTTAATTGCTGTTGGCAGTTTACCAATGAAGCTTTCAATAATCTATTATTGATGTGAGTTTAAATAAGTTTTCAGTATTCACAAACGAAAATTCATAAAAATCTTTTAAAGACAAAATCAGTTGATATTTAAACCGCATTATTACATTATTTTCAGTACTAGATTTATTATAGGTAGATTTATTATAGGTAATTAATTTATTAAACATTTATAATATTGTGGTCATATTTGTAGAGTGATAATATTATATTTCAAATTCTCAAAAGCCACATAAAACTGGGAAATCGAAATTTTGAATAAACTTGAATAAAATCTACTTGAATCAGAATTACTTATATTTAAATGAGTTTAATTTTTATGATTTTGAAATTATCTCTAAAATGGTTTTAGAACTATTATCCATTTTACAAAGAGTATATAAGAATTCAATTTTGCTGGATAAACTTGAATGTAATGAATATGTAAGATAAAGTATAGCATTGTATAGAATCATAAGTTTAAATCAAATCAAATAGATTTCACATCATCTTAATCAATTATTATTAAAATAAAACGGAGTTAACCACAATCTGAATATCAATTTAAATATGTATTTACCCTAGTAGAAATTGAAGTCGGGTTGAATTGTGGGCCCAATATGGAAACCATAATACCCTAGCAGGTCCTGATGTGTTTTCCAGGTGTGGCGCTGCATATGGATGTAATGCCAAGCATTCATATGGTCCCGACCGGATAAACTCATAAAAATGACGTCAAATAGGAAACCATGTTGGGCCCTGATCGGGAACCGATGTGGTTTCTTTATAATGAATGAAAACAAATTTAGATATAGGATTTGAACTCGTGTTCTTCAATTTTGTAAGTATATGACTTAGCCACTGGACTACCCAAGCTTTTAGAAATGGTAGCTAAGTATCGTTACCTACCTATAACTTCGATTATGTATCGTCAAGATTTGCCTATGGCATGGTTACCAGGTTAGGGCCCGATAAGACCACCCATATGTTAACCATGACGCGGCAACCAGTTTTGGTCCAGATCAGGCCCAGGTCGGGAATCACATTATACGGAATTCCTGATTTGCGTCATATAAGTACCCGGCATCCATGATCCCGATTTGAAAGTCAGGATGCCCTATCTCGGCCATCTTTGGCCCTTATTAGAGGACCGCCATTTTTCAAACAAATTAAATAATGTTTCACGAAATGTTATTCTGGCCCCAAGCAGCTCATCATTAATCTGCTTTCAATCAGGCAAACCACATCAGGAACACATCTGAAACATGGCATGTCCGATTCCAATTCTACTAGGGTATGTATGAAAATAGTCAAAAAATAATAATAAAAAACATACTTTAACGGGAATGGGTTAAATGAATATAAAGCAATGGTAATAAAATATTCGTTAAACTTGTTGGAATGTAATTTAATTATGAACCAGTTCAGTTTCTCAGTTTATAAAGAAACCTTTTTTCATTAAATTATCAATATATAAACATCCAGTTAAAGATATGAAATTAGCAGTCATATACAGTTTGCTAAAACTACTTATAAGACAAATAAAAGTTAAATCGATTAACAGACGACAAAAATAAAAATGATGAAAGCTTTATTTTTATTATGTATTGAATATATATTAGCGCGCAGGAAACTCCGTTAATGCTGCGGTTATTAACACGATTTTTCTTAAACTTAAATATTCTCAATTTTGAATTATTTTTATTTGAAATTAAAAGCAATATATATGTTTCAAATAAAAGATACGTTTAATTTTAAAATTTTGCTTATATTATGAAAAATGACATGAAAAAACAGCTTCTTGCGGGATATAACAGTGGATGTAATTTGTTTAAATTAATTTTCTTAACATTAAAGTATACAAAAAGTTGTATATATGTATTCTAGAACTGTTAATATTAAGATTTATTAAAATTATACTTTGAATGATATGTTTGTATTCTGTAAAATTAATTTTAAGACAAATTTTCAATTATATATAAAAAATTAATTTGAAATCTATATAATAGATCTTGGGAAAGTAATTCCCTCTATCAATATAATGTTTAGAATATATTAAATATACTAAACATTCTACGATATATGCAAAATATCTACTCTCAAAAATTAAAAATTAACAAAAATTTTAGTCGAGTGGTAACGCTGATAAGCAATGCTTGTATTATATAGATACCATAATCTGAATAAACTTGTGCGCATATTTTGCGTGTAAATCTAATGTGCGATATAGTTGAAAATTTCTGCATACCGTGCTTGTAAACAGTGCATAGTTGTGTAGGTAATTCGTGTTCAAATTAAACGAATTTTACTAAATATATAAAGTGTTAATATTTTATCTCGATAAAAATGTTGTTTGAGTTACTGATCAGATCTTTTTTCCCCGGTTTATTGAACAATCATTTAACAATTTTATCAAATAATAATTACAAAATACTATTAAATTTGCAAACTCAACAGATTAGCTTTGCTTAAATTTACACAACTTTTCTTGTTTCAATAATGTAAGTGTTGTATTATTTTTGCATTTTTTATAATTCATGTTCATTTTATCTATGATATTTGTGAATTATCTGTTTTGTTATAAGTTGGATGCTTTGATTAATAAAATAATATAACAGTAACAATGTCGAAATTCCACATCTGTAATGAATAAGTAATTTTCAATTTTACAATTTCTGTTCTAATAAAAAAGTAATGAGATTTTGGTCATAAAAATTCTAATAGTCGTATTATTTAAACAATTATTTCTATTGAAGATAACGACATTAAAGCACTTATATGTATTCATCTTAAGAATTACGACGGAGGTTATACGTTTTACGATGGCGTGTTATCAGTGAATATCTTGGCTTTATTTGCTTCAGTGACAATGGGGGTTTATTTCAGGAAGCTTTTTGCGGGACGCACGCGCGATATATTGCTTGCGTGTTTTAATGGTAGCAACGTTCGAAGTGTCAAGTGTCGAGGAGGGTCGCAGGAAGTGCGCCATCCGTTCGCCTGTCCGCTCCGAGGTTCCGACCATCCGAGCCGCCGCTTCGATCAAAGATTTCAGCCGGTCTTATCAAATTATCTACTATATATTGCGTGTGATTGTGCGCCTAATTTCATAAAGAATTTGATTGCATTCAATCAATCATAAATTGACCAAATGTCTATTTTAGGAAATTGCTCTATTTAGCTTTCCTTGTTGCAACAACATTTTTCGATACTAATTTTATTCAAAAACAATCTTATATTTGAGAAAAAACCTGGAAATGTATTTTTGTTCTTACTTTTAAAAGAAAAACTAGTTGCTCATTTATTCAACAGATATTTGATACATTTATGTTTTATTATTTCAAAAACGTGTAATTCTAATACTACATCGTTTGTTAAATAATTGTAATGGAAAATGATAGAAACTTTTTAAAACATGTTGTAAATTTAAGAATCAATTTCTGAGTTACTTCAGTCAAATTTGATTTAATGTCTACTAATGTTTGTAATTGTTTAACTTAACGTACATGTAATATACATCAAAAGAAATGTAATTCAATTTCAGCACTTTTAATTTAATTCGTATTCGATTTTGCAATGACATCTTTACAATTTTTGAATTTTATTTTAATTATAAACGCATAACTGACGAAAATAAGACAATGAAAAACATAAAATTCAGATTGAATTTTGAACGAAATTTCTGACAATAACTAAGTAACACTAAATTGAATCACAATAATTAATTCGAAAGAATTCGTGTGAGTTTCATATGACGTTTTTACGAATAAAATTTCTTTACGAAAAAGCATGAAAACAAATTGAATTACAGTCCACCAATTGTAATTTAATTATTCACAAATAATGCTAAAGAGTAAAATATTTCATTGAAGTAATTAATAAGAGACGTGTTTCAGTTACAAAGGTAATTACTTATTTATTAACAAAAATACAAAATATTTTTAATAATATTTTTAATGATTCTCTTATTCATCATTATTGTTGCAATGCATTAAATTTGCATGCAGTTATTTTTTATTGTAATTCTTTAATTCATAAAATTCAGCATTACAAATCGTATTTCTTCAGTTTACTTGCTTTTATATATTTCTTATGCAAAATATAAAATGTATTAATATTATTAATATATATATGCTTTAAATTCTATATAATGATGATTTTTTAGTTTAGAATATTAAAATAATGTATACATTGTATGAGTTTATTTATATAATAAAAATAACAAAATATGTATTTTAAAATAATCCCTGCTTGATTTTTATTTTGCAATTTTTTATTGATCAACAATTTAATGCAAATTATTAATCTTAACGTGAAATGTTAAAGTAATTTTCAATCATTTGAAAAAATTAAATTTATTTCATGAAACTTTAAAATTTGCATTCACTACAATTTATAATGTTTGAATATTATCGTTTCATGTCTTTTCGTTAACATCCTATAATAACGAAATAATTACAAAAATTATTATGTAAAGAATGAAAAATCATATTATTTATTATTCATATAAAATTCAAAATATTTAAAACGATGATATATCTATATATATATACATATAAAATAATTGTAATATCGCTTAATAAAGGTAAATTTTATCCTGAAGCGCAATCCCGTCGAAAATGCGAAATTTTCAAGCAGCGGATATGTATCCAAATGATGTATAATTATTTTGACATTTAGTTTGATGAAGTACAACAGACGTGCGATAAACAGAAACAAGTAACTTCATTATTTTAACATTACCAAGCAATTTCAGTTATAAACTATGATTATGCTACGGACTATACCGCCGTCCGAAAACAAGGGAATAAAGTCTCCCGACAGATACCTTTACATATATCCCATTAACATTGACACTTTGTTCGGGGTAACTGTATGCCAGGCCCTGCTGTAGTCGTGGTGCGTTGACGCTCGTCAATCAAGACGCCATCGGCGCGTCGTTCCTCGCAAGTTCACCGACGTAAATAGAATATATAGTCTCCCGTCCAAAGTTTGAGTGCCTTTTTACCTTTGTAGCCGGTATTACTTCTTGACATTATAGTTGAAACTTTTGCGTGAAACACGTAAACGTGTGATTTCGTGTAATATTATGAAAGCAGCGTAATAAGGATAATCATGTTTTGATATGACAAATGTTACTTTAGTTTATAATGAATGTATTTTTAAGAGCATGCGCTTTAATAAAGAAAATATATTTTATTTTATTTATATTTATTATATTTTATTCTTAATAAAAACAGAATTATATGTTAAAATATAATTAAACAAACATTTTTTATTTAAATTTTTATATTTAATTGTAAATAAAAAATGAATAATGAATACGATAAACATTAAAATATTATCTCATTTAATGTATCAATGATTGAGTTTTATTTTTTTTACATTATTAATTAAATATATTTGGAGAAAAATTATTATTTTTTAAACATTAAAATGTATATTTTACATTAAAATTATTATATTTTGTTTTTTTTGTGAATTTACATTCTGCCTTTCTACTAAATAGATGATTATACGGTTAATTCAGTAAAATTCCAATAATTTCTGCAAATTATTTTGTTCCTCATTATTGACATTATACAGAGCACATAATTATCATACAATGATTACTCTGACACATTATTACATTTGGAACGCAATTGTATAAATACGCTTATTCTTTTCAAAAAAGAGAAAAAGACTGAATGTAATATGAAATGTTATGTTCTTCATTATTTATGATTAATAACTTGACAGAAAGTTTTATATGAATTAAGTTATGAATATTTTATAGTACCGATTTTTTTATTCATTGATTTTTCATATATCGTATGTGAACGATATAGTACCATTTTATAATTGGTTTGTGAAAAATGTATATTATATATTTGAATTAATTTAAATAAAATTGTCTTTGTTTATAAATGTTAATTTTCCTACGATTGTTTGATTTTATAATTTTTGCATGATAAGCGTAATTTGATTCTTTCTTTCACCTCACGAAGATGTAGATTTATATTTTTTCGGTATTTTATGATGTTTGAAGAATCGCTTCAATTATCAAGTAAGTAAAAAATTAAACTGTTGAAATTATATATGGTATTCTTATTATGTAACACCGAATTTCGTGAACACGGAATATAATACCTGACTGACGACATATCTTGTTATAAGGGATTTGCAATTTGAATACTAAAACAGAACTGTAGAGGAAGATAATGAGTTTTATAACATTTTTTACTACGTCATAGCAAATTTAATATTAATGTTTGCAGTCAGAAGCGAATGCACATAAGATGAACATTCATCTATCATTTATATTCGAATACGTGTCCATATTGAATAATATACACGGTGCGTGGTTGAACGTAATTATGTAAAGATATTGATTATACACAATCAAAGACTGTGCGGTTTATGGCTAAGTGCGGAAGTTATACGCACGAACACGATGAATTATATGAATAGATTTCGGGCGACACGATTATTCCACTGAATGCAACAATAATTTCATACAGAAAGATTTTAAATAGTTAACTTTTGAAAATATATGAATTAGTTTTTAAACTAATATTAAATATAAATTTCATTACACTTAGATCTTATTACAGTTATTGTGAAACCTATATATTTAAAATATATGCTTCATTACATCTTTATAATTTAAAACTGTAAATGTGAATAAATTTATATTTCCTTATTGACGAAAAAAGTAATTCTTCCTGTTATTTAAATATTTGAAATAATATGCCATGTTTTTGCATTAATATTGTAGTACGTTTGTATTGCATTATATACTTAACAAGTGCGAAAAGTAGATGATTGTATATGAGTGCAAGATATCAATGTTTTTTACGTTGATATTATGAATGTTGTGATAAAGTTTATACTATAACATTAAGATAATTAAGTGAACTTTTAGTTAATTTTCTTCGATTATACGTTTCTATAACTTCTATTAGAGAACTTCTAAAGAATAATGAAAAAAATACAATCAACGCGGTTATTTTAGTATAAATATATAATAATTGAAATAGTACGATTAAATTTGAAAGATATTAGATATTTTAGAGTCAAATTAGGGAAAGAGAATATTTCTAAAGAGAATACATTTCTAAAATTACCAGCATTCCAGTGTTTATGAGAAATTCATGAGTGATTTAATACAATTCGGTATATAGCTTTATCCAATTGCAGTTTGTTTCAGAGTTAGAATAAATATAAATGCAACAATTGCAATTTTAATTTATTTTCAGCATGTTTGGTTGACAGGATAGGTTGAACCTTCCTAAGAGTCTGTCAATTCATGTTCGATCTGATTATCCAATAATCTGTTATAACACTGATAGTTTATATTTAATCAATAAAATTCGTACACAATAAAAGAATTCTTAACAAAAATCGTACAAATTAATCAAAACTTCAGTTTGATTTTATTTAATCAGTTTGAATCTACGAATCTAGCTTTGTTTTTCGAACATGAGTTGACAGTAATTATTTGGTAAATTCAGTCTATCCTTTCAACGAAACACTCTATTTTATACAATTATTCACATTATTGATAACCAACCAATAGTGCTTTTAATAATTAAAAAACATGTTTAATTTGTTTTTATTATATATTTATAAAATTGATTATTGATTAATTCATATAGGAAACAGCGAATAATTTTCAAAATATTTAAAATATTTTCCGTGTATATGTCAGTGGATGGTAATTCAATAATCATTTATAAATAATTAAATATGTATACCCGAGATTGGAAATAACAAAATGCGAAAAATGAAATCCAAAATATTCGTTCAAATTTGATAAACTAAATGAACAATTTTTGATTGAATGAAATACTTAACAATCATAACAAATGTACTGTTATCCGAATAAAAACATGCAGCAAAATGACAAAATTGATTCTGTTAGTATATTTGTAAATTTAATGTAAATCATATAATAGATATGATAATTTCGTTATTTAAAAAAGGGCTTTAGTTAAAATATTTCACTGAATCTGTAACTTCTTGATTCAGTTAAATATTTTTGAGCTTTATTAAATGTTTTTCTAGATGAACAGAATAACAGAAAGACGACAATCTGCAACAACTCGAGGTAATAAATATATGCGCTTCTTGAGTAAAGTTTAATTATTTTCTGAATCAAAGGCGAAATCGCGTTATTGATTCACTGAGCTATCAATCCATCAAAGTGTAAGACTCAGATTTTAATTCGAACGATTAATCATCTTGAAGCAGGGCGTTCATCGGAAAAACTGATACCTTCCGCGCGACTTACACTTGTTTTTGCGTCTTACGCTGCTATAATTTTTAAAACAGAGGTATAATTCAATTGTTTGATAGTGATTTATTGTATGATGTTTTTTTTCCAGCATTACACCTTACAGTATGGTCTCTATTGCTTACTTTTTATACTCACGACGAAAAAAATCCTTGTCTTTTCTCGATAAAATAATAAAGAAAAAACAATAATAATAAAAATGTAATTTTTCAATTCTAATTAAGTTAATGTACAACTCAAATCAAAATTGATATATAACCTTTCATTTTATTTAGTCACTTTAATGTAGTTAAAAGTGGTTGAATTGAATTTGTCAAACTTATAAGGCAAAGTGAAAGTTTAGTGGAATTCAAGGAAATGTTGTAGTACAACATTGCAACAAAGACGTAACAAATTATATTCAAAATTGTAATTACTTTGAATGTAGTTATTGAGTAATTCTTTTAAACACATAATTACTTATTAATAAGTTAATATTAATTAAAACCCACAAATAATATAATGAATTAAAAAACGAGCAAGAAAAAAAAATTTATTATATAATAATACTATTTGATTGAATACTGATTTTATTATATCTAATTTTGTAAACACTTTCGTTAAATTAAATATTTATAAATGTGGAGAAAATTGGATTCAATAGTTGCTGTGATTTATATCATTATTAATATATTTAACCTCGATCATTACATTAGCAATTCCCCTGAGTGCTTTATTAATTACTTGAATTATCTATTTATTTGACTAGTAAATCAATGAATTAATCGTACAGAAAAAATTAACCAACGCACTATGTGTATCAAGAACGAAATATTACTGTGAAAAGTTATTAGATGTTTGAAAATTGCGAACAGCCTTTTATTTTCGACGTGGTCAATGAACTGATGGATACTGTAATCATGATTTAAGTTCTACTAGCAACAAAGCAGGAGCACGCGTGCGTATAGCATCCGGAAACTACGTCACGTCAACCATCAAGTGTTGGTTGTAGTAACTAATGCTGATAGATTGCATAACTTCAGAAGTGAAGTTGATGCAATTGTCTGTTTACAAATTTTATGCACAGCACGAAATTAATGAACGCGGCAAATGAAATTAATGCGAGTTAAAACTAATTGATACAGTTCATCGATAATAACAAAAGTGCAGAATTTCAGACACTCAGAAGTTGAGTTTGAAAAGAGGGGACAAAATGCGATACGCTTGCTGAGCCATTAGATAATTATTTTTATACTTTTGTATGTAGATATGTTGCATTATTATTTCGAAACTTTTGTTAATTACGCTGCTATTGCGATTCTCGTTAATTTTAATTGGATGAAAAGCGATATATGAAGTTTTCGGATAGAAGAAAATTGTGTGCATAATTAATAAGAAGTGAATAAAGATGCGTAATCGACGAAGAAATTTATTTATAAATGATGAATAAGTAATATTGTACATAAATCAATCAAAAGGAAACAAAATTTAATTTTGAAATTACATCTTATTACAAATTTATTAAAATACCATAACAAATTTTAAGTAATAGAATTAGTAATAGACTTAAGTAATAGAATTTGAAAAGATTTTTTCACATTTTCATTTTTTATTTTGAATTATTGCTCTAATGATGATGGTAATTTTTTAATACCAATCTGTCTAATAATTAATCAATAATTCACAGAGTCGTACACAACAAAGATTTTTGCATATGTATGTTTTAGCAATATTATACAAATGTAAATGTATGTGGTATGCGAATCACATATATGTTAACACGTATATAACATACGTCACATACATATTGACATACATTTTACTTTCATATTACACTACATACATTTTACAAATACAATACATACATGCATTGCATTTACTTGAGTGTTACGTGTATATAATATACATATTACATGAATTGTAAACAAATATTTTATTAATATAATTGCAAATTGATCGACTAATCTAAATAATCTAACTGTTATTCAGTTCAGGAAACAGTTTTAATGAATTATTATTACTTGACTTTATTATTTTTATAACTTTTACCTGAATCAATAGGAAAATTAAAAAAGTACGATATATAATTAACATGTGTATTATAGAAAAATTATATGACGTAGTAAAATAGTCAGTAGATACATGGATAGATGATTACATATTTTGATAGTTAAAATGTGTGTAATACGGTATTTTTCTTACTAGGGCTGTAATATTTATATTCTACACAAATAACATCAGGTATGACTATAATTATGCACACTTTTCGCGTTTTAAAAATAATTTTGTCTTATATTGGTGTATATCATTCGAAGTTATATAGGTTAATGTGCACAGTATTTTGTCACGTATAATTTTCTTTTCCATTTTGTTATATCTACACAAAACGTTTTTTTCTTTTTTATGAGATTATCGATACATGTGTTTCATGAATTTGACCTCATTTATTACAACATGTTCTTTCGCTTTAATATTACAATTTTGTAAGATTTGTTTAAACTGTTCGAAACTGTCGATTTCAGTGCTAAACGGATCAAAATTAGGGCAGAGTTAAAACAAAGTAGTTGCGAAGATTAAATCGGTACAGTTCGACTCAGTCAGGAGAAGTTTGGCAGATTTATAGCTTTGTATTGAGAAAGAGTCAGACAAAAATTAATTACTGATTCAAACATCGAATGAAGATTGTATCATTAGCAATTTAGATTGTATCGCAATCTAGATCTCGATGTCAAGTACTTCAGATATTCCGATTAGCAATTCATCGTTTCCCGAGTGTGACAAATTCGGAGCGAAGGTGTGACAAATATTATAAAGGACGTGGCATGACAAATTTGTAACTAATTAATAGATATCAAATTTAGATGTAGATACAGATAACGATGTTCATCAAACCAGTGCTGATATATTGATGTCACGATTTCCTTACCTTCCAACTAAATTTATAATGAAATTTTGTCGTTATTTTTTATTATCAGTTCTAATGTTATTGAAATATATTATTTATTTATATTAAATTTTTGTGTAATTAGAGTATATTTATTCATACAAATTAAATATATGTAAAATCATTATTATTTAATGAAAGTAAATCAATTATAACTATTAATCACCCTGTTTTTATATACTGAATTCTCTTGACTAAAAAACGATTTTTTCTTTAAACTTAACTTTTACTCAACTTAATTAAATTTGTTGCATAAATAAACATTCCCACTCCGTTCTTATAAATCTAATAGAAATCAAAAAAACCGTTGAAATTTTGAAAATAACATATTGATCCCGAATACAGCAAGAGCTTTCAAATCATTTTCTCTTGTTTAAACTTTAACAGTTGTTCGAATCAGAGCTAACAAACGGATGGTATAAAGTGCGATACTTTGAATTGAACAAAATCTTAAAAATATGATATTCAAGTTGAGAAATTGTTGTGTCAAGAATGTTGGATCGTTCGAAAACTAATTCGCGATATTTTATCAATATCGCATTTTCTCGTAGCCATATTTCTCGCCAATTTTTATGATTATCCGTTCAATAATTTATTTAATTCATACATTACAAAATTCGACCTCGAAATATCTTTCAGGCAAAAAATTTGACAAATCCCAGCAGCGTATTTCTCGGCGAAATAATACGGTCAGCTCGACCATGCGAGATTTTTCTCAACATATAACTTGGATAAAATAATACCGAAGCCGGCGACATGACAGAAGTCCCTAAATTATTCAGGGCAAATATTCGCAAAAATAAGACACGAAAATGTTATCAATACGAGAAGCGGAAATGTATGGGAAATGTAACGGAATTGAATAACACGCAAGTGCTACATTCTGCTCTTTTATATTTTTTTTCTTTCTCCGAGAAGGTTGTCGTTTTGTGGGAGTGTGAAGACGCGACCAACGTCATGAGTGAGAGAGCAAAGTTTAAGTCGGTAAGAGAGTTCGACAAATCTAGTAGACAGACTGTCGAAATTAGAGCAAACTTTGACTTCAAAAAGTTGTTGTACATATTAAATTTGGCCAAGTTGGATGGATACTGGTCGAATGTTAACATAATGTAATGAGCAAAAGCATTTTAATTAGATTAAACATTCAATGTTATATGGGCGCGCAGGAGTATCGGCAGCGGGAGACGCCTCTAGATACAGCCAGTTATGAGACGGTATCCAGGCAACATCCGCTGTTACGATGACGTCGCGACAATGTACAGTGAAGAAACGTAGAAACGAGCCTTGATCGAAACGCGCGCCTCGTATAAATGCACAGATAAAAAGATATTGGATATTTCCTTTAGAAAAAACCTCTAATTCATATCTCAAAAGAAATCAATAGATTATTGCCAATAGAAACGAACATTACTTATTTACGATAAATATTTCAGTTTTTAAAGAGCTATTGCTGTTTTTATAAACAATTGAAATCGATAATGGACATTTATTTATTATCAATTGGCAAAGCAAGTAAACTTTTAATTTATTTTTTCAAACAATATTTATGGCACAAAAAGTATACTAATTTTTTTTATATTATTGTAATTAAAATTTTATTTAAAACATTATTTTGTAAAGTTAAACATTTGAATAATTAATTTTATATGCAATTTTTTGAATGCAAAAGTTTATACAAAAAATATATGAAATTTTAGTAATGTACAAATTACTTAACGTAGTAATATTTGCATTTTCTTCATTAAATTTAAAATTTATAATTTTCTTTATGAAATATCTTGAAATTCCAGAAATAAGAAAGCATAATAACTGATTTGATTACTCACGTAATCAAAACAAGATTCAAAGAAATTATAAAATTATGGTTATAAATTATTAATATTAAAATTAAATATCAAAATTTCTTTACTAATTGTATAACTTTCTGATATTAGTATATTTTTTGTTTTTTTATCGAGTTTCGCATTGACTTTTAGGATGATTTTAAACTAAAGTCTAATATAAAATTTAAATATCGATGTTGTTACACCAAATATTGACAATTCGTACTCGAGTTTGTGCTAAGTTTCGTGATATTACGAAAAATGTGAGTTATGCACAGATGGAAAAGCTAAATGAATAATTGAACAATCATAGAGGACAAATATGTCTATGAAATTCGAGTAATGCATGCAAATGTCTCAATACATCTTTTTATCATTTCTTTTCAAATCGTTTTATTCGTTGTTTTAATACTATAAACACGCTCTTTAGCTTCTTGACTTTTCTAAATGATTGCAGCTGCTCATTGCCATTAATATTTAATAATTTATTCGATATGGATCAGACACTTCATCATTTACATTGAATAATAGGCAAGAAGTTACCGGGCTACGTAATTGATTTATCATGTGTTTTTGTTGCCGGCAAAACCTTTTCAATTGAGAATAATGATGTTTTATTTAAATCCTGATTTACATCAAGAGATTCGAATTCGCTGCGATCCAAATTGCAATGCAACTGGAACACAAATCATAGAACGAGAAGTTGCCGAGATTGATAAACATACGTATATCGTCGTATTTACGCTTGGATATATAAATTGGCTGTATTCAGAAACAAGTTTCTCTCATATAAAGCAGCAACAACATTTTAATAATTCTAATAACTCAAAATTATGCATGACTTTATACTACTTTCTAAAAATAAGAATTAAATATACAAAAGGCTATTTATATAGTATTCAAATTTAAATATAACATGAACTTTAATTATACATTGTGCGTCATTTAATACAGACATATTATATTAATTTGGTTATATGAGAATTACAATCGAACAGTATATTATTTGAAAAAAATTAAGCTGAACTATCTAATAGTCGATTTAGCTATAATTAGTTTGGATTAGCTTTGGCATTGATCTTGATTATAAGTCTAATAAATAATCTAGAACTAGTCTGGATTATGATCGTAAACTGTACTAATTTGAGACTGAATGTCAGTACTATATGTATATATTGCTTTACTAGTACTTATGGATTTCTAACGGACTGAAGGAGACTTTGAATTTAATGAAAAAACTTTATATAAATTAAGAAATCATTAATTTACATATTCACTTAATTATGCATATTTTCGTATTATATAATTTAAAATTTTTTTCTTTTTTTGATGTATTTAGCTATATTTTTTAAAATGAGAATCTTATAATTTATACTATATATATACTATGCAATTTATTTTTTTTGTAAGTGCTAAAAATTATTTAAATCTACTCTACAGCCACTTTGTAAATTGAAACACGTAGTATAACTATAATAAATCTAATTATCACGTTGTGAGGCAGAGTTCAATTTTCGGATAATGCTTAGGGAAGTACATTTTTAAAGAATTGCTATTAAAGAAGAATTGCTAATTGCTAATATTAATGAGTTTTCTAAAATACAAAAATAAAAATGTTAATTATAGATATTTTGTATTTAAAATGTGTTTTTGATTAACATGAACCTATATTTTATGAGTATAAGAAAAATTGAATTTAATTTGAATATATCTGTAAGAGGTAAAAAATCATGGAAATTAATGTTTACAGCTGTTTAAATATTTCTACAACAAACAGCGTTTACACATTCATCATTTTTTCTGCTTTTATATTGCTTCTGTTCAAATTAGTTATACATTATATTCACCATTATACTTTTTTCTTCGTAATTTATATAAATGTAGAGAAAGGTTGTACAGTTATACAATTCTTTTACATTATATTAATTTCACATTTAGATTCCTAAGTAAATAATACTGGAACTCCTACTATGTATATTTGCAAACTTATTGGGATAGCGCTGGTTAAACACTTGTAAATGAAACATCCGTTAAATTTTAGCAAAAAATATTGATGCAAATTTACATGGAATAAATAGTAAAAACCCATTAGTGTCATTCGATTTGAATGCAAATAATTCTAAAATAATTTTCCTGATTAATTCTACAGTAATTACTATTTTCAAAGTATTTCACATGTATTATATTACTTATTAATATATGTAAACCATTTTGACTTCATTTCTTGAATATGAATAACAACATTAACTAACACAGGAATGCTGGAAAAGTAATATTTCTTGTGATCAATTCGTTATATTTATTTTCGAGATAATTAAGAAGCTGTCAAATGGTGTTATTTCAAATAACATAAGTTTTCCTCAATGCACATTGACATACGTGAGAACACTTTTTATTCATTAATCTAAACAACCTAGCGCAAATAATCGTGAACACTATATCAACAACTTAGACCCTCATGTAATAATAAAACTATCGTTAGTAATAATAATCCACTTAAATCAAGATTGTTCACTTCTGGATAAAATCTAAACATCATTATCTCCTTCTGCATTAACTCGCTGGGAAGCAGCACTATTAATCAATTGTTTTTTCTTAGTATTGAAAGCCCAAAGATGGTCTTGTAATCGTACATTAACAGTCGACAATGGTCCTCGAGAACATAATTTTGTGGTTGCATAAAAAGTAAATAGTCTCGGTAGCGAGTCTGGCGCGCGTTTCCACATAATATCCTAATCTGTTCCATTCATCCACCTTACTCGCGGAGATTACAAGTCCCCGAAGCATCTTCCTCTCGTATATCCCTGGACATACTAACGGAACATTGTGCTTGACACTATTGACATCATAAATCAATACCCCACAATGATATCTAGACGTAACCCAGGGATATTACGTCCCATTAGCATACAAATAAATACTCCGTTTCTTTGCGCGTGGCCTGTAACAATGCACCCCAAATGACGCAACCCCATTGGCCTACTGCGGGGTAATTGCGAGGCTCGCATGAGCCCCCGAGTGTCCGTGCCACGACGCCATCTACGTTTCCTTTCGCCAAGATAGCGACGTGACGAGTAGTGCATTTCTCGATGACAAAGCAGCTAAGTGTTCGACTTCCGCAAAAACATCGGCGTGCACACGGAATGCGCTAGCCGTGTGCGCGTGTCCGTAAAAGGACGCTTCATCCCCCCTTGGCCCCTCTCTTCTGACAACCCGCCGCCTTGGTAACCAGCGATCGAATATCGAAGAACAACATCTATTTAGCCATGCAAATAACATACGAGGGCCGATCTATTTTTCCGAAGGGTCCCCATCGGCGGTATTTAGGGGTGCCTGCCACCCCACGGGGCGGCAGAGTGTAGGAAGCGAGGACAACAGTGCCGCGCCTTACGAAGGGGCCGTGTGTCGCAGAGGTAGCGGAGGTGCGGGCGGAAAAAAGACGAGCGTAAAAAAGCGTAGGGGGTCGGGGGTGGCAGACGACGGTGCGCGCGTCGGGGGCGGCTCGGGTGGGGCGCACGCAATGCGCGCGCATTAGTCGACGCGTCGTGCACCCCCTCGGCCCCGCGAGCCTTCGCAGATCGCGCACGGTGGCAGCGACCTCAGTCCTCGCTCTGCCGCGCGTTCTCGTCGGACGCCAAGCAGCCTCTCGCGCAATACAATATCGCTTGAGAAACGGACTCAACTCGGAGCTAATTGCGGATCGATATCGGCGGAGCTGAGGAGAAGAGCGAGCGAGCGCGCGCCCGACCGACCGAACAGCAGCTTTTGCAATATGGCGCGCGCGACACCCTAACGCAGCAGCCGAAGGTCACTCTTGGCCCTACGCTAGCTCCCAATATATGCTCGAAAGTGACCAAGTTCGCGAAACCAAAATATTGCGTCATCGTATCCGTGTCGCGGTTCAAAGTACCTGGAGGAACGTGTTCACCAACAGTTCACCCTTCGTCACCCCCTTGGAATCGCAAATTGGAACCCTCTCATTAAACACGGTGAGCTCTTATGGCGGATACCTGTGACCCAATTACTCAAATCTGAAGCGTCGATACCCGCACTTATTCAGAATGTCAATATTAGCCCACTTATTGTTGAACTTGGGCTGATTCATGAATCGTTTTTGGTTGTCATTTTGCATTCGAACTGAGTAAATCTTAGGACTTTTGGATCTTTTTGGGGGGTTGCTAGACATTCATTGAAAGAAGTGCACTATGCTATACTGTGACATGTTGTAAAACGTCCGCGCAAGCGCGATCTCAACACGAGTAATCCTAACTGAAAGTCTGAAAGGTGCATCACTGTTGCCGCTGTGCCGGAAGATCATCAGCGGGGAACCATTCGTCTGATCTTCGGCAACCAGAACCACGACCGTCGCAGCATTAGTATATGTAAGCAACCCTTGCTGTGGTTTTGCTACTCCTATGCACCCATCGGAGGTGCGTTCGTAGGTCGCAGAGCCTGGTTGTCGTACTGCGGTAGTTTTGCCTATATCTATCCGTTCAGTGTGTATATTTATATATGTATACCTATCTATATATATATAAACATATATACATATACATGTATATAAGTGTACCTATATAAATTTAACTATTACCTCATTTATGTACCCTATCTTGATCATCAAACGGTATTCATGCTAAGCAAAGGAGCTTTCCGCCGGCGATTTATCAGACGGCGCGATGACCCCAGAAAAAAGATATCGACAATAGTGCGAGTTATGGCGCTGACTATGGAAGGATATGTATCTTAGTTAAAAGAGACTGCATACAAAAAGACCAAATTAATGTTATATCGTTTCAAGTTACAAATGAGAAATAATCAGTCATTATTCTTTGACTCTAACTTTTTTAACGTTTATTTTGAAAAATCTAAAATTGAACTATCAGTATCAAATTTTGATGTTTTAAGAATTGTTTTCAAGTAATTCGAATGAATAAAAAATATTTAGTTCGATTTGCAGAGCTCTATCTGCAAACAACTAAGTGGTATAGACATAATGTCTATTCGTTTTACCATAACTGACACCTACTTGGCAATTTACTTCTCCTTCACTCACACCTGTAATATTGACTGACCTGACAAAATGTTATAGCGATGTTGATGCTGGTGTATAGCTTATGCTATTTCCTGACACGGCTTCTATCAGTTTTCTGATATCGACGTCGAACAACTCAAATGCTTCCGTGGACTTTCCCATCCAATTTTAATTGGACTTTTTTTCGCGGGGGATAAGGCTCTTTGATGTCTACGATTCGGTGCACACAAGTAGATTTACCATCGCAGATTCTACATTTTTATTGGAAACACGTCTCCGAATGTAATTCTTCTTCTGTATTTTCAGAAACTCTTTGAGTCGGCAATGCGTCAAAGGATAGCATTGGTTGATCAATTTTAAAAATTTCTAACGATCTAGAAAAATCATAAAATCTTTTGAATGTAAAGAAAACAAATTAACTTGTATTTTGAATAAACTTTTTGACTGAAATTGAGAAAAATGATCAGAAAGCTATTTTTCCTGGAAATTTTTGTTTAATAGCTTTAATGATCGTTGTAAAAAAGAATATATGTAAAATGAAAAGAGTCGAATTACTGATTTGACGAAATACTTATGTATATAATATTAATAATACAATAATTTTATTAACGAAGTACCTTTTTCAGAAAAAGAGCATTTAAATTATTAATTTTTAAATAAATTTTTCTACTAAATAATAAAATAATTGAATTATTTAAATAACAATATTTTTGGATGTGTAAATTGCATCTTTCTATTGAAATTAGAATTAGAAATCAAGTAGAAGGTAATTTTGAATATATTGTATATATTAAAAAAACAAAAGTTATAATATTTTGTATGACAATACTCTGTATGTAGTCGAATTTCCTTCGGACTAAAATTTAATGTTTATAATAATAGCATGTATTTTGAACGTTAATACTACGATAATTACTAAGTCATGAATTATTTAGAAAAGGAATTTGATAATTTTTATTATTTTTTCTGTAAAGAATTTTATTTTTTTATTATTTCTGTAAAACATTTAATAATAATAATATATTTATAATGAAAAAAGAAAACTCAAATGTAAAGTTTGTTAATATTAACTTAAACAAATCAAGTACTTCGACTAAATCCATAATACAAGGTATTATATTATATATTAATAAACTCCAGGTCAATAATGGTCCACATTAATTGAAGTAGAAAGTTTGGTTCGATTAACCTAAAATCTTAAGTAACATGAGTACTCTCGGTATAATTATTATCAAGAAATTTTGGTTCGGACAAATTTCATCAAACAACAGTTTAGTATATCTGCTATTTATAGTTATGTAATATTTAAATCGGAATTATTAATAAATATTGATAACAATAATACAAATTGTATATAATTTAATTTTTACTCTACAATAACTTAAATTTATCATCAATTCCTTTTGCCTGACCAATTATCTAACACACCTGTTAATATTCTTGTTATGCAGAGATAGACAAATTTCTCATTAAAACTGAAACGATAAGGCTATGTGAATTTTTTTATGTTTACGATTAAAATGAATTTTATCGCCTTTTTCGATCTAATTATTAATTATCACAATATTCGAGTTTATCAGCATAACTTTTTTAAAGTTGTTTTTTTAAATGGCAACGCTTTATATTGATTGCGGTTTTAATCTACGTAATTTCGGCAATAAACAATATTTATGAATTTGACTTAAGCTGTTCTATCACGCGACCCCTCAATTATGATTGGGGCTGCGAGGATACCACAGGACCTCCATTTCCTGATCTTTCTTCTTTCGTTTTCTAATATAATTGCACAAGCATGACAGAGACAATAAACACAAATGTTGCACATGTTTCTCCATTCCTTCCACAAATTTATGTGAGGTACGGTTATTGGAACTGTAATAACTTTTTATTAAATCAGTATCATTGTAATTTTCGAGCTAATATTTTCTTCGCTGAGATGCGTCTTTGTTCGTAGATTGCCTCGTCCTCTTTTGTTGATGTTTATTTCAAATGTTATATATATTTTTTTCTAAAGAGGTTATGTACGGAATGAAATGAACTGCATGAATCAAAATATTCGCTGTTATACCGGAAAGAATTGTCTTTGATATTTATTTTCATGCGGGGTCAGTTGAATAATAAATTGAAATCTAAAACTACGAATAAAATTTTGCTCGCTAAGTTGTAGTAAATACATCGATGTGTAAATAGTGAAGTTAAATATTGTATTTTTAAAATGAATAAAATATTTGTAGATTGAAAAATATTTATTGTATTCGTTCGGAAATGGGATTTGTGACGCGTGATTTTCGAATTACACAATTTTGAGTGAATACAATTGATATTTTGTGATTGAATTTCAATCAACGAAAATTTGACATGTCGTAAAAGCCAAAACGTACGTGCAGCAAAAGAATAAATGTTACTTTCACGTTTTTGTAACTAAATCTTGATTAATCTGTTTTACTGTCTATTTACATTCCAAATGAAATAGACATTTAATTCATATATTACATGCTTAAAAAATGATTTTTTTAATTTCGAGTTCTTTTAATGATCTAAGTCCATTTAGTAAAATTTCGATATTATAGACATACACTGTTATTCAGTGTATGCGCCTGAAAGAAAAACTTTGGGATATACGGATATACTTAGCATCAATGTGAAAATTGTATCAGATATTGTGTAAAACGACTTTACACTGTTTTCACAAACAGATGATTTTGTTTCAAAGAATTTCTTGAATCAAAAACACTTATTTTGCGAATCAAACAATTCAGAATTTCTAGCAATATAAAGAAATTTATCTTGATTCTGAAATGTTTTTACGAAAAAAGAAGTATGTTCTGTTTGAAAGAAAAAGCTTCCTCTGTTAATATAAATGTATTATAAAATACATATTGAAATGGAGATGAATATTTTTTTATAAAACATGTATTGTTCAATTATTTTTAGAAATATGGATCTCCTTTCCGTACAACGTTTTCCTTGTTATTTTCATATTATATGTATTAAGCTATTATTGAAAATTAAGTTTAGAAGTTCCATTCAAATAACAATGTAGAAGATACTATATGTATCAGTGTTTATAGTAGATTTGCTCATATACATATATGGAGTATCATTTTCCAATTAATTTTCTCAGTATAAATACATTTCTAGTTAATCATGCATTAAAGGACAATTACTTAAGCTAATTAATATATCAAACTGATATTTTGATATACAAGTTTGTTATAACTTTTTGTAATACACACATAGAAACTTGTACTTTACAACACAGTTTTCCGTATGATGAGTAGCTAATTGCAACGCCGTACTATAATGAGCGTGGACAGTTTTATAATGAACCATTATGTAACGGTCACTTTTCATTACAGGACTATTCGTGCCCATTACAGCACAGCGTTGCTGTTAGAGCTACTTATCCTAAGACAAATTTTGCTACAAAAGGTATTTTCTCAGAACTTTTGTAACAAAAAATATTGCACGTATCATGTATGAGAAATTACAACATTTGGTTTTGCTTCGTTTTGCAACTATTGACTTTCCACACTAGTTGTAAATTCTTACTGTTATTGAATCAACAACATGTTAATCAAGGCATTATTGAGTTAACAGGGAATTCTATAATATAATAAAAATAATAAAGTCAATAAGGAAGTAATGTAAGAAAATTTGATGCAAAATACTTTACTTTTTTTTTCATTATTTTCGTAATATTAAACTCGAAATAAGAAAAATGCTCAGCAGAGAAAGCAAAAGGACTTTGAAAAGTTGAATTTTTACGCAAAACCAACAGTTTAATCACATTAAAAATGTTACATTACACAATTACACATCTCAACCCTACTTAATAACTAACTTCAATAGCGGACGAAGCACAAAGGCTCTCAAACCGACTTCATTCAGACGTCAACCCGAAAAGCGTCCACTTTTTCCCACTCGCACCTCTGAAACAATCCCCGAAATCCCATTTAATAGTCCGCGTGCATTGAACCCCGCAAGACAAAGGCGTCCCTGGCGTATAAATTCATAAACCCGAGAGCCGAAAGGAAGGAGTCACCCCCGTAATCCTTGCGCGAAGAAAATATCTCGGCTTGGCATCAGCGGCGCGCAATTACGTTGTCTCCGATTGGCGTTTGTTTGGGCGCTGGTGGCCAAAAAGTTCCCCTGTCTACTACCCCCTGTGTCTCTTTTACCCTCAACGGCGCCAAACTAAACGCAATTTCATCCAAAAGCAATATTTATCTAAACTTAAACAAACATTTGTGCAAAAAACAACAAACCAACTGGGCTGAGTTTTTCGCGTGAAATTTCGCGAGGATTAAGGAGTTGGTATAGGAAATTTGGCATTTTTCGTTGAACAAAAGCAAGCGGATCGGATTTGACGTTATGAGCTTCGGCCCCCGGCGCCTTTTTTTAAATAGATTCTTTTGTGCGGCCGGCTTAGTCCCGGCATCGATCCGCGCGATGCTTGCTTATTTGTACGCTGGTTTTTGATATTTCAGCGAGCCGGGTGTGCGTCCACCACTTGAGCCGTAAAAAAGGAGTCACTTGAAATTGCGTTATTTGCCGATTGGCCGAGTTAATCCGGGCTTTGTTCCCCGGCGCAATTGGATGGACGCCGGCGGAGAAATTGTTGCTGCTTGACGGCGTGCAGAGGAGGAGGGGGAGGGGGAGGCGATCGTTAATGGCGGCCTGAGTTATCGACGGTTTGTCATAATAATGGGTAGTGGTGTTACGATGGCGGCTGCAGATTGCGAGGGTCTGGTGCATAATCGCATGTCGTTTGATTATCCACGGGATCTCCAAAGATATCGACGGGATATGGGCGAGGCTCTCTGGCGAGCTATTTGTCGCTTCAATATTCTAGATGGGTGTAAAATGCTCTTTAGCTTTTGTTACTTTCCATTTACATAGAATCAAAATGTTGTGGTTTGATTTGCAAATTGTCGATTTGTCGTTTGCTTAGAAAGAACATTTCAAGTGGAACAGGCAATATGTATATTTAAATGTATATATCGTTTCCTTAATTTAAATAAATAATGCAATATATGTTTTCATTTGTCTTTTATGTTCAACACATTTTCTTTTTTAGAATTTTGCTATACAGTAAGTAACACGAGTTTGATCGAGAAAAGATGATAATTGGATAACTTTTACATAATATATAAATCATTATTTTTTTTTGAAGTAAAAACATCTAAATGTTAATAAAATGTTCCTAACAGTTTTATGTTGATATGTCTAAGAACATTTTGTATATGCTGTAATTCCCAATTGGACTTTTAACCTACTAAAAATAATTAACATAACAACATTAGCATTATTATTATTATTATCATTTAATTTCTAAGAGAACGTTTTGAAAGAAGCGTTCATGCGCAAAACATAATTTCAATCATTGTGCTAAAATATAAAACCAATAAAGAACTAAGTATTCTAGACTATTTTAAACTGTTATTCACAGTGAATTTCTTTATCTTATAATTTGCACTTTAGAAAATTGCTAATTTGATTTTGTAAAAAAAAGTTTTATATACATACCTTGAAATATTTAAATATATACATATCATATAATATTAATTTACATTATCTATTATATTAATTTTTTTTTACTTTATAAATTAATAGATAATATTGATAAATTGAATGAATTATATTATAAGTGTGTATATCAAATGTGCATAACTTTTAAAAACTCTGCATATAATGTGAGATCCAGTGAAATTAAAAGGGTAAAAATCTGACTGCAAATTTTGAAGTTAATTTATGAATGGTGTGGAAGTTAGTAGAATAAGTTTAAAGAAATGAGTCTTAATGTAAATATAAGTTTCTTTAGTTTGGCAGAAAATCTGACGTCAGTTTCAACATCAAATCCGACAATTTCACGTTAAAATTAACGTCGAATTCGACATGAGATCTCTAGAGAATAGAAATTGTTATCATGGAGCAGATTAAATCTGATGAAAAATTTATTTTTAATGGGGACCTCGTTAAATTTGACAGTCTTTATTACATCTAGTTTTCAAGTAGTAAAATTAGACGATCCAGTACAATTCATTTCAGATAAATGGAAATATGCAATCATTAATATTCCCAACAAAAATTGGGTTATTTCAATATAAAATACAATAACCTGAACATGTCTGCGGTATTCGAGCTATTAATTTTATTATTTTTCATGTATGAAATACCAAAAACTGTATGATATAGAATTCAATATACTATATGCATCAAAAATCGTGATTGAAATATAGAATTAATATTCCAAAATATACATTGTATTTTGAGATGAAGCGAAAGGTAATTGCATGTCACATAATGTTTTGTGATGGGTTGTTAATTTGTTTATTATGCTGTAATTTTACAATCTAATATTTAGATCAGAAATAGGTAAAATTCGATAAATATACGTGTTACAATTGAATGTATTTTTTATTATCATTATAATATGTTAAAATATACATCTGATTTTTAACATTGTTAATGCTCTTGTTAAATAATTTCTTCAATCTTCATTTATTTCTATATTTCATTTATCTGAAATATGTTTTTTAACTTATTTTTCAAGCAATTAATTTATCATTTATTTATAAATTCATACAATCTCAGTATGAAGATATAGTATATAGTATTTTTTGTATTGTCAATTCTATATTACATTACTGTTTTTTTAATGATATGACATAATATATAAATATATAAATATATAAATATATAAATATATAAATATAAATAATTGAATGATGATGGATATTTGATTGAATTTTCGCGATTCTCTAGCACTTAATCGTAAATACATAATTAATAAATGAAAAATTGCATTTACAAATATTGCTGTCTGAACGTCGTTGAATCTTCACTTGAAATGTATTCCAGTCGTTAAAAATAATCTGTCGCGTTTCATACAACTCCCGAACGAAAAACTCATCGGAAAAATTACTGTTATCATCATAAACGTGGAAAGCACTCAACAAAGACAAAAATAAAAGTAAGAAAACGGAAGAGATTAATCCGGAAGTCTCGTGCTTTTTGCCGCGCCGCTGTATCAGTGTTTTTTGCTTTTGTTGCAATGATTATCTTTCGAGTGCACGATGGTTTTGATTAAAAAATGCAGTCACGATTGCGCGATTGCATCTTTGATTTGTTCAAAACACTTTGAGTAATATTTAAATCATAACATCAATCTGCAATATCCAACATTGTTTAACCGACCTATCTTTATTTTTTATATATAACATTTTTCTACATTTCCCTATATAAAATAACAAGTATATTTTTTAAAAAATATACTCAAAGTAATGTAATTAGATTAAGACCGAGTTTCATTAATTATAACATATAACGCAATGCATTATTATTGAGAGAAAACTGTATAATAGTCTGAATATCTGATAATAATTCATAAGAATATTTAATTTAATAAAGTAAACATTAGAATATTCCGCCAATCCTTAGTGAGATAAAAATAATCTGGAAAGTTTTTTTTAGTTATATTGTGTTATTAAACTGTATTTCTGAATTATTTAACATGATAATTTATATTACAGATTTTTATTTTTTAATAAACTGTAATTTAAGTTGGTGTGTTTTTAATGTTGTTTTATAATGAAGTGTAATCTACACACTGCTGCTATAATTGTCTCGTCTGTCACTATAACGTATTTTGATCATCAAAGGAAAAAATGTAATTACCAGACCAAAGTGAAGATTACTATTTTGTAAGAGAAATCAATTTTTCGCTGTTACGAACTAATAATTTTGTTTCCAAAGCTTAATTACGTTGGTGAGTTTGTCGTGGTCGAAATTGGGACGCGCATTTGCATATTTTCGGATTCAATCGAACAAGCATTTTATACAGAGCGCATCTTTCTCGTTTTATCATTTACACGTTTTGTTTCTTTATTTTGATTTTTTTACAGCGAAAATTACATTTTGTACCGAAGATCGGATTTAAAAGGAAGCGCATTATGAAAAAAAATATTTTTCTGTAATTATGCGCGATATTATGAACTTATTCTAGACGAAATAAGTTTAAGTAAGCTCGTTATATGTACGGAGTTGATTTAATTATTTTAATCCTGAAGCATTTTTTCGAGGGCTTTCGTCAGTTCGTTTGGTTCATTATTTTTTTAAGAATGCGGACGGTCATTTAATGGAATGTTTACAAAAATTAATAAAAAAAAACTTGCAGCGTTTAAAATTGCATAATATGTCTGCGCGTGTTTGAAATTTCTGCCGCGTTCAGAAGTTGTGATTTTTCTGTGCGTTTAATTCCAAACTGAGTAAAGACTGGCAAGTTAAAAATTGTAGATTTCGGATTAATGTTTAACGTTGCTCTAATGTATCGTTATTTGCGCGACTGTAAACATTCGTTAAATATTCAAGGCATTTCAGCTAGAGCTCGTAAATTATTCAATCGATGTCTTTAATCGCTCGACAAACTTTTCAAACGTTAAGATGTTTTATATTTGAGCGCCTCGGCATTAGGAGTGTATTTAGAATTGTAGTTGAAATGCGAAAAGTTTGCAATTGCTCGAGTAAAAAATTACAAGCCGAACGTTTTATTTTTACTTCTGCTTTCATCGAACCTATATACATTGGATATATAATTGATTTAGGATGTGCAAAATGTTGTTTTATCATGTTTAATTATTTATTTCCTTCATATATTAACTTACTATAATTATTAAACATAATTACAAAAAGTAAGGGATAATAATGTTTATTGAATGCGTTAATGTTTAAAATAATGTTACACGTATAACATACATAATATACATTTTGCATAATTTATTTAAAAAAATAATGAAATACATTAAATTTAACAGAACAGTCTACTACAAAGGGAATGAGATTATAAATTAAGCTATGTATTCTGATATTGTTACGTCAACGAATAATTTAAAATTTTTTTTTTTCAAAGGACTTAAGTATTGGGTAATTTAAAAGTATAATTTATTACATGTTCACATTGTAAGCTCGCTATGTATATTTCACACTATTTAGAAAAGTTGATTTTTGTTGCTTTCGCTCTTTATATAATTTGATTTTGAACGAAATTTCATATAACTGGTAATGCAGTTGCGTTTACTAAGTATTAGTGAAAATTATACGTCGGAAATAAGTACAATAACAATTATTATTATATTATTAAACTATTTCATGAACATCGGAAAAATCCAAGATCTAATAAAAATTATTATACTTTTTGCTGAAAAATTATTGTTTTTCTAACAATTTTTTAATTTACAATTTATTTTCGATATTTTTTTCAACAATGTTTATAAAAATGGTGTAATAATTTGTATTATTACTTTACCCTATGTGTTATCAACATCTAGGATTTCTGTTATAGAACTATTTTGCAGCGTTTTTATATAATCGTAAATGTTATTGATCACTAAATGGTTTTGAGCACTACTGATATTTGCTTTCATAATATTATTACCTATGAGATTATATCGGGTGTAACAGAAATGGTATGATATGCGTTACGTGTTTTATGAACAAGAATTCACTTTATAAACGAAATTTTTTAAATAAATTTACAAATGAAATCAATTGCTTTAAATATCAACAGTTATCATTTTATTTTATCTGAAAAGATGAGATTAAATTTTTATTTTAATTAAGAATTTCCGAAATTAATATCAATAATTAATTTGAATTATTCCAGTGATACAATTTTACTTCTGAAAATAATTGCGTATAATTAAGTATAATATCAAAAAATTAGGTTATTATTTCATTTATTATTTTATATATAAAACGCTATTCACGTATCAGAAAAATGAAAAGAAAATATTCATCTTAAAATCAGATATTATTAGCATAAACTTTGTATACATCATGTTTTCTGAATAAAAACAAAATATAAATGTTAAAATATACAGAATTTAATCTCGTCAGGGACAAGTTCTTTAAAAGTTAACTCCATACGAATCAAAATGTTGAACGAAATTGTATTTTCTGTTTCAAAGTAGCAACGAAATATCGACAAACATATAATAGTGACCCAAATAATTTTCACAAGAGAATTTGAAAATTTACATAGAAAATATGATGATTTATTTAGAAAGTTTTATCAATTTCTAAATATAAAAACATTTATCATATATTGATTAAGAAAGATTTGAATATAAACTTAACATAATGTCCATCAAAAAATACTATATATACTTTAAATATAAATGTTACATTTTCAAAAGTTCTATACACAACTTGTTGTAATTGTCGATTGCGACTGCTGCGAATTATATTAGCCATCTGCAATTGCCAACTTTTCGCACTCGTTACGTAAAGTACTATTTCATATAGTCAAAATATTGCGAATAATGCTTTTATATACAATAGTCAGTCTTGTTAAAGTATATTAATAAACATTATATAAGTTTAACTTAAACATTTTATTTAGTTTATATTAATTGTTATGAATTTAATTTAGATTATTTAATAATATTTATAAATAATGCTTTTAAATAAAATATTTTATATTTATCTATATTTTTATTATTTTAACCTCATTACATCACTATCATGAATTTCATCACTTTTTTCCTTCGTTTATCAAAATACATTGCTTGAATCCAAATAACGAAACCTATTGACTGTACATGATGAACCCCAGCAACAGCAGTCTTGAAATTACATGACAGTCGTAAAGTGACAATACTATTTGTAATAAGTTGAAGCGTTCTGGCATCTCATTGCACCTATGACGTGTTGCTAAAATAGGTGTTTGGGATTGTGCAAACAAAAGAATCGACTTGCCTTTATCGATGAATATAATCTGAATCGAGAACTTTTGTTTCAGAAAGCGAATCGATCGACTGGCAAGCGGTGGAATTGAAAACACAGAGCGGAGCGAGTCGGGTGACTTGAATAAAGAAGTCGAGCAGATTACACTAAAAAATCATATTGGATAATGCAACCAATGGCATATGGTTGGAAGGTAGTTTAATGTGATATCTATAAAATGTTGAAATATTTTCCATATTTTCATTATAAAAATCGTTGTATGGTTGTGAATTTAATCATTAACATATAATCATAATAATTAATATATAGTTATATTGTCCATGTCAGTGTGATTGTGTATAATACGATGCAGTATCTAAATATTAATTGCAACATGTACGTGGATAATATATCTATATTCTGTATGGTTATTTTCCATATTGAATCAATTAAATAATATAGTAATATCCATACAACATACTATTTGCATTTAAGATGTCTTTTAAGACTTTCTATAATTGTTTTGTCAAAGTTTATTCAAGAATATTCTATTCATATGGTAATACCATATAATAATTCATGAATATGAAAAATTAAATTATACTGCATGAATCGTAATTTATGGTTGTCATATACCAATGTAACAAACCATTCATATGGAATACATTCATATCAATCTAAATTTAACATATAGCTACTGAACAAAATCGACAAATTAACAATTACGTTCGCTCTTCCAAATCAATGTCGAAAATTTTTCTATATATATATATATGTTTAACATACATCAATGTTACTTTGAAATACTTATTCCGTATTTCTGCATAATATTTTTACTTTGATTTTTTTCGGTGTGCGTTTGTCGGCGTGACGTGAAGCTGGGTTGTATTTGACACGAGGGTGCAAATGAAGGTGCAACAGTGAAGGGTAACGGCGGATATAGTGATTACTCCGGGGTGGGGGACTTGGAAATCTGGAGTGACGAACATCACCAGTACGGGACGGATGGTCTAGAGCAACCGCAGTACCAGGGCCATCGGCCGCCTTCGCGGCAACAACGTTGCGAGGGCGGCTCTTCCCTGGGACTGTCATCTCAGCACTACGTCGCGCAATGCGAACTCCATTTACCCCGAGACGCCGAACTGTTGAGGCTCAACCAGCTCGAGGCCGCGGCAGTCGCGGCCGTTTATGATCAACAGCAGAAAAGCCTTGATCATCGTAGCGCGTATTCGACAATGGACAACTTTCATAGTCCCGTTCCGCCGCCGCTGCCGAGGCGGCATGTTCGGTAAGTTTTAAGCTTTTTTTAATATATTCAAATAATTTATTAACTAGAGTGAGTAGCAATATTGGGGATTGAAGTTAGAATTAATCTTTGATTAAACATTGACCTGAAAATATCAGATTTTTTAAAATCAAAAGGTATGTTAGGAGAGAAGTGAAAACATAAAATAAATTAAGTGGATGGCAGTTTTGTGTTAAAAATAAATGTTAGAGCATTGGTATACCGATTCGTGAGAAATTATTATGAGAAAACGAACTTTATCCATTTTAGCTTTTTCAACATTGAAAATTAAAGTTTTTTAAATCTCTAAATTGTGACACTTTCATGGAAATTTCAATATTTAATTAAAAATTAATCTATTAGAATCGTACATCCGAGAACATTTTTACATTTTCTGTTAAAATGGGAAAAAATCAGGACATTTCTAGAATTTGGACACGAAAAATTTTGATTCGCATATTCTCAACCCAAAGTTTATTGGGTTGAGAATATGCGAATAAGTTAATTTTATCAACTATATCTAAAATTTCAAAGTATAAAATAATATAGACATAATTATTAATATATATATATTTATGTAAAAATTATACTGATGATTATTTTTTAGCTTGAATAAAATGTGTATTTCCATTTTAATATCAAAATGCTAAGATATTTATTAATTAAATCGTTCTCTCAGTTTCTGCAAAGTCGATAAATATAGAACGATGGATTCGTTTTCCACCTTAGTTTACTGTGTAAATAGTAGCGTCTCAGCTGAAATAACCACGATGAATAAGCCTATTAAATCCGCAGAATATCAGTGCAAGAAGCAGTGGAGTTGAATTAAGTTTTTTGGTGCCTTTACTATATAATTTTGATGAAAAAAATTAATTAAAAATAGTCATTTAGATTAAAATTGATAAAATATTAATTCAATTCAATCATAAAAAATATGAAATGAATATCTCAAAGTAAAAAATAAAAAATGAAATATTTTTTAACACTTTTTCCTTTTAATTATTACTAATATTCTTATTGTTAAATCATATAGAAGAAATTGAGCTTATACAGTGATCATATTTCTCTAAAAGTGTATTATCGATTAGTGTATGTTGTAAATTTTTCTCGCATTCACCTGATAAGTCAATATATTGCCTCCACACAATAAAATCATGATTCATTTTTAGGGATAATAAATCATATTTGAGTTCAAAGCTAGAGTGAGTACTCATTGGATGGCAGTACAAAATGATAGGGTAACTCTATCAAGACCCAATATGTTTCCAAGGAATGATGTATTGTACATTGTCGGATCATAATAGAGTTTTCTACTTTAAATACACTTCTTGATTCGAGAAGCTCCGATAAATTAAATAAAGAATTCCGTTTGCAGAATCATTCAAGATGAATACTAAATTAATTAAACTTTAATGAGGATTTGATTAAAATCTCACTTTCATTAGCTTTTCAAATTAAATGTTTTTTAAACGAAAAATAGTTTTGTTTCGACAAATTCAATTAATCTAAATGAAATGTAATATGAAAAAATGTTTTTTCTCGCTTAAAAAAATTGTCACTCTCAGGAAAAATTCATTTACATCAAAACGTAAGCAACTTACATTAAATTAACAGATATATATCACTGTATGGTATATATATAACATATAAAAAGTTGAATTTGTACTAATGTTTTCGTATAACTATTATAGAAATAAACGGGAGTAATAATCGCAATTATTCAAAAAAATAATTGCTACTATAATTCCAATTCGAGATTCGAAAAGTTCTTTCAATTATAAAATAATAGGTACAGAAATTTATCGTTCCGGTTAATTGCACTAGAATCGTTATTTACGCCACTTACGACGTTATCATTTTAAACTTTTTCATTTCACAAATACCGACATTCAGTGCAATTACTCCACCCAGAGAAACCTCTCAAATATTTAAGACAATGATTATAACGTGATTAATTGTATCTACTAATTATTGTTGTAGCATAGTGTTTACCTCATTTCGAGCTGAACTTAATTCAAGTTACAATAAAACATCTCAACTGTAAACTAAAGATTATTCTGACCTTAACTAAACTTGCTCGATTACGTCACCTAAACTTCTTCAATTACAACATCTGAAGAAAGTAACATTCGTAACCGATCAAGAGTCCTCCTAAACTCTACTGTAATAGTTTTAACAAAAGTTATTATTTTCATGTAACAAAAGTTCTATTTTACAAAATGGATATTTAATTTCATTCACGATGTAGAATTGCATCGCTATTTGATATCTATGAACTAAATTTTAATTAAATTCAGCATCTGATGAAAAATTAGTCTATAAATTCACTTAACCTATATCGTAAATTCAGTTTGGTCATATTAAATAATATTTCAAGTAATTCAGTTTGTATAATTTTACATTAATTTTTATGAAAAATTGTAAAATTCTAATTGTTTGGAAAAGTTTTAAACTGTCTAAATTCATAACACACATAATGTTATTCATCAATCATTTAAAACATTTGTAAAACATTTACAATCTATTTTTTTTTTTTTTGATAAATTGGAAACCTTTAAACCGCTAATTATGTTAGAGATGTTTTTTTTAAATTTCAAATTAAATTTCAAATAGCAGAAACGTTAACTCTGTACTTTTAAAACTCGAGTTAATTTGACTGTTTTTTTCAATCTCGTCCTAATCTTTTTCAATAAGCGTTGAATTACGATTCCGGAAATCTTGAAAAACTTAAATTGAGTGTTTGCACAAGCTTTTATTAAACTTTTCTAAAGCCTTGAATGTGAGTTACTTTGTGCAAACACTGCCACAAGATATTTTAAATATTGACCATTAATAGTGAGGTCTACTGAAACATTTCATTTACGGAACGATGTTTTTTCTGTAGACATTTGTTTGAATATTCAGTGCCAAACGTCCTATCCCTACGCAGGAGACAGCATTTGGCACAGTGTCAACTTAGATGCAAAATCAATATTCCTTATATTTTTTTCGTTAACTATTTCTATTTTGTGCCTTATTGAAATTCGAATTGGCGGGTTACATTACAGAGCTTGGGTTTCGACAAATTGCACTGAATTCACCCGAGACAACATTTCTCTTTTAGTCCGTCGATTTCCTGTTAAACAAAGACGGAACATGTCCCAGACCGCGGTAAAGTTAAATTAGGGGAATAAGAACATTAGTTTGTGTGTGTCTAACACATTCAATCTATTGATTGTCGAGTTGACGAAAAGGTTGATCGAGTTATAACATGTTGCATGAACTTTATTTTTACATCTTACAAATATTTACAATTTTGCACTTTGTGTGAAAGAAAAAAAATGAAATCTACAAAAATCCATAGAACTGATTGATGATGAAATGGAGAATAATACTATTATCAAAAGAGATTGGGATTATTTGGCACGATTTTGGAGGAACAAGTGAATGAACTGAGCGTGCCAATTTAGCTTGCTTGTTGTTCATTTATTTTATTGCTTCAAGTTTAATTAAATTACTGAAGTGTTATTATGATTTGAAATAATTTATGTAAGAACGTTTAGTGTATTTTTTATACAATCAAAGTTGGCACAATATTTATAGTAGAACATATATTTATGTATATATAACAATATAATGAAAGAAAAAGAATTAAAAAAAATAGTTCATATGAAATATTTTATTTATACCATATTCATTATAGTTATAATTATAGCTTATCTATTGGAGTTGATAATCTATTTGCAAGTCTAGAAAATAAAAAAATATAATTATCTTTTTATTCCGTGATTTCTTGAGGAAAAATTATGTATTTTGTATAATACTGAAGGAGAAAGCAAAGCTTACACGCCAAATGTATAAATTATTCACCCTAATGTACGAATACGGGACTGAAAGATTCGAGTGACAAAAATAATAGAATAAGGTTCATATATGAGAGGCAATGATATGAAATTTATAACGTATTTGAGGGTGCTCATTCTTCTTATATAAAAGAAAAAAAATCATGAGTTTTCTTTTTTTTGGAAAATGAAAACATTTTCTTATTATATTAACGTAAATTGATAGAATTACTAAAATAAAAACAATCCAGAGATCTCACGTAATTGGACAAACTGCCATTTAACATGAAATACTCGAGAAATATGTTCCATCTATTTCAACCGTTTCTTTATACCATAATTTTCTTCCCTTTATAAGTACTCCCATAATACAACCTTATTGAGATTTATTGAATGAAGGCCCACTTTTCAGAAAAAGGGTCAATTTTGACAAGCAAAAACGTTAAGCGAATCATTGAAGAAAAAAATTTGCAGTTAAAATTGTATTGTTGGTTTTTAATGATTGAAAATGTTCTAGCAAGTTATCACACTGAAATAAAAAAAGCGCAACAAAAAGGGAAACGAACAAATTTGCAAAGAGTAAAAACGGCGGAAAATTCGAAATAGAGGGAAACTCAATTTTGACATTAAAAGGCGTTGAGTGGAATTGAAAATTTCTATTCCTTTAAAATCTTTTTATCGTTTTAAGTAGTTTCTCTGTAGATAAAAATAAAAAGAAACATGATCGTCGATATTACTTTCGTTTCATTTTGTATTTTTATCACTTTTTTCATAAGCATATTTATTTTTTCGTTAATTATCGCAATTTTAATATTATTTTCATACTTTGTGTTTGTGCTTTTCAATTGTATTTTTCACTTACTCACTTGATTTCACTAAAGTTTCTTTGTGTTCATGTCTTACACTTTACACTTCAATATTAATATTCGAAATTTAATCGATATGAGTAGATGTAGTCAGGAATTCAGTTTGAAGGAATTAAATCTAATTGCTGGAGTCAGAATTGTATAACCCAATTGGAATAAAACGGATCAACGATGAGATACGCGATTAAGATGAATTCAATTGTTGTCAATTTTGTTTTTCATTCTGCCCGTTTTTACGTTAATTCGTTCGTGCGAGAAAAAAAAATTGTGTTTGACATTTTTTTACACCCGATACTGTAGGTAACAATTGTTTCCTCTGGCAATCCAATTATTATCGCATTAAACAAGTCAAAACAAACTGGAAGTCAAAAGATGCGATTAAAATGAAAAGCATCTGTTGTCTATTTGGTATAAAGAGTGAATTTTATATATGTTTGCACTGAATTACAATTTTCCATCGAATTGAAATATTTTCACTCTGTAAAATTATTGTTCGCTGTTAGTTCACAAACATCAATTTGTTGTACAAAAGAAGGCAGGGTAAAACTTAAGTTACTTTTCTACACAATTTTAATATCTTCTGTCAGTATATGAACACGTTGAGACACATAGAATGAAGAGTTATGTCATGAAAGATTATTTTAATGCTTCCTAGCATTTATTAATATTTATACAATTTTCTGGGTACACTTAATCTTATGCTTCGTACATTATCTTCGTTCTTTTAAAATATTTATGGATTCAGAATGATTTTATATTTATTGTTTTTTCATTTGCTTTCAAATAATTTTTAGACATATAAAAATACATTTTTTAAATAAAAATATGAAAAAAAAAAATATTTATTTTTTATTTGAAAAAAATTCTAGTTTTATTAATGAAAGAATTAAATTTAAATTTTTTTGTATAAAACAAATATCTGTAACTGTAGAAATTTTGAGATTTTGTAATACTATCAGTGGAACAGAAACGAATCGCAAATGGACCAGAGAGATCTGACTTTAAGACAGCATTTTTTCGGTCATTTAATTTAACTGGAACTATTAAATTAAAAAGGGTTTTCAACTTTGGGAACATCTTTGTTGAGACTTTATCGGTCGTTGTTACATGGCATCGGTTTAAAATCAATGTTCTCGAAACGTAATGCGAGATCATTAGAAAAATTCGTACTATATGAGACTCTGTTTTCTAGAGAATTTGTTGTGTTGCATTGAAAAAAATCGAACAAAGGAAAAAGAAGGCAGAAAAAAAATACTACGAAAGGCAAAAGAAAAACGAGGATAGCATTTGAACTAACAATGGTGCAAATAACATGTACAATTAGATCGTAATTTGTTACGTAACGATGGTTATATTTATTATATTATAGGTTACTCTAAAACATGAAATTTAACTAAAAAATTTTTACTAAAAAAAAAACATAACAGGAGGTTAAGAAAATAGTAAAAATACAATCCACAAAAAATCGTAAATGTAGTTTTTTTGAATTAAAATATATAATATGGAAATTTTTCATTTACAAATAATTTCATTTTCATACGACTATATTCATTTTTTCAATATTTTTTATTTTCGTTGCCAGCACTTTATTCATACGAACATATACTTTGTTATAATGTAGTCTCGGTATGACGGTTGTTATTGTGGTATTAAATAGTAAAAATGGTTACAAAATTATTTTCACAATAAATACAAACACATGTTTCTGTACCAGACACCTGTTTTAACAGTAAAATTCGATTTGTTCCCAATAATATGTGAATGTTACTGACAAAAATGTGGTTGTGCGGCATTTTAATAGTGACGTAACGTTATGTCATTTTGACATTTTGATGACGTGCACATCGCATAGGAGCAGCTCACTTGAGATATTTGATTCGACATTACATGAGAAATATTCGGACGTGCATGTGATACATGTTGTGACGTCATGTTACGAATTTTCGATCATGCTTTCGATTTATGCGTAATACACTTCTTTATAATCCGATGAGTTTGTATCCAATTATTAATTTTTCTGAAGAAAGTTCAAAATGATTGACGATTTCCATATACTACTGCATTTTTGTATTTAATCATTTTTGCATTCAATATAAACAATATTTTTAACGTTTTATTCGATACGGGTTTTTAAATAGTTCCTTACTTTAAATTGCATTATTCCTATTTTAAATATTTATAATTAACCGTGTATTTTTTAAAATATACGTTTCTGAATTTCTTTATCTTCTTCAGTTATTTTTTCGTAATCGAAATACGCATTTTTTTGCTGAAGAACAAATATTATCCGAATATTAACATTTGTTTTTCTCACACTTCAGTGCATCGATTCAGTCGTCACGAAGTGCAAATAAATGATTAGGGATCGAACCGCGGCTAAAAACGTATTAGGGCGTACGTGCGGTGTCCGCGCCCTAATACTTCAGACCGTTCGATATTAAGCAAATAGATGTACCCCCGTAGGATTACATAAACGTATTCGCTATATCACATTTATGACGATCATTTAAAAAAATATGTGTACCAAGCTCTCGGAGCAAATGGCTTTATTAAGCGAAGAATTTTCGGACGTACGGTTGTTCATGGATAACGATCCTCGAGTATAATGGATACGATAATCAGTGGATTAAATTCAATTTGTTGCCGATTTAATTTGAGACTCGATCAAGATGAGCTTTAAGTTGTTGGAAGACTATATGTTGAAGGGCTTCAAATCGTTAATATAAATCAAATTATTTTACCTGAAAAAACTTGTTGTTTAATTGAAATTTGTTACATAATAGCACCGGAACTAAAGAGAAAGTTAATTGTAAAATGTTATGAATGTATTGAGGGGTCTTTCTGTGAAAAAATTAACCCAAAGCTTAAGAGTGGATTTACAAAAACCAACAAGTTGTAATGAACTCAAATTTTCACCGAAGTTTATTTATACATCGAAGAAGAGAAATCCATTATAAAATCTGAAAAAAATGCACATACACAGGTGATGGTGCCCCAGTAGGGCACCATCACTGTAGACCTAAAAGTAATGACAATTTGCAAATATTATCTTTAGACTTATGCGGAGAACATGATGTCGTTGAATTTCGAAAATTTTCAAATTTGTCGATAGAAAAAAACGAAAATAGCTATTTTTAACCTTTTATTCGCTGAAAATTGTTAATAACTTTATAAACAATAAACAAATTTGAAAAAACGCTTCGTCATGTTCCCCGCATAAGTCTAGCGCCACCTGTGTACGTTCATTTTTTTCAGATTTTATAATGGATTTCTGTTCTTCGATATATAAATAAAATTCGGTGAACATTTGAGATCATTAAAACTTGTAGTTTTTTGT
>JABFPJ010000218.1:0-52591 GCA_022817425.1 Gryon sp. ZL-2020 | reverse complement strand
TTTTATTTTTTTTTTTTTTTTTTTTTTTTTTTGTGAGTTGCGATTCGCATACATTGTTCTTGCGAGCACTCGAGTAAGCGTATATATACTTGTTTTTTGCCGCGCATCATCCTCGACTAAGTTAAAATGTTTAGTCTGTGATGTTCTTTCACGGGATTTTGCGCGGACAACACACGATGCGTTAATCATCAAATTTTTAAACGTTTTAAAGTCACAAAGAGTAACAGAATAATAACTAGTAAATACTCAGACAACCGAAAAGACAAACAATATTGCAGAAAAATGCTTGAATAAGATACAAAAATAAGTTGACGTCATTTAACATTATGTCAGTAAATAAATACTTAAGGCACACATAATAGTGCTTCAGTGATTATTATTCTATTAATCATATCTTAGGTGAAATTATTTATAAAGAGGACGTTAATTGGAAAATGAAGAATGTGTGTTTTATAATGAGAATCAAAATCATATATAATTAAACTTTTGTAGGTTGTTTTTAGTTGCTGGTAGGTATATAGTTAGAGCAAGATATTGTTAGTAGTCATTTTATATATGCACACATCTCCAATGAATGTTACAACAAGAGCGTTTATTCTGAAGATGCGTTGAGACAGCTTGACATGACGGTGACATGCGTTCCATTGTTTGTTTGCGTTGTCGACACCCACTGTAACGTAAGTATAAGACGAGGAACCATTCCCAACAAAAGTAATACAAATCTGCAATTTTACAGTATATATAATCCATATTATGACTATATATATATGTTTTTTTGTCAAAAGTTAGTCTTTAAAAAATTAACATTAAGGTCTTACTAAAATCATTTTGAATAAATAATTTATTTAATAAATGTTTATTTGCATTAAACATGCACAGAAGTTAATTGAAATTTGTTTCAAGGAATTCAGCTTTATCTATTTATTAAAATAACTGAGATTATTATAATTAGACATTGATAATCAAGTCCATTAAATGAGAATATACATAGGCATATTAGACTACAAACAAACCCGCCGGCATGTTAAGTCGAAGTTCATAGGGCTTTTAGTTGCGCAAAAGTTAGCCCAATGAGATGCAACACCTACGCAGTGCTTTGACTCTGAACAAATGGTGACAGTGGGTAAGACTTTGTAAGCCTTTGTGCCTACCCATCACAAGCCGGTCTTATTCGCCCTTGCGATCTTCACTCGAAATCCCATCTTTGCTTTTTATACCCAGCTTGATTACATTATTCATTTTCTTTCACTCTTTGTTCTCCTGCGCTCGCTCTTATTGTAACGAAGAAGACGTTGCGCGCAATGAACATTTGTCTTGCGGGCGCCAGCACTTAGGATGTCACTGCTGTGAAGATTGGAAAATACCACTTTCGTAGCGACACTAATAAGTCATTTTAATTATTAGGTTCATTTTTAGATAACATCATCATATATCATTCTTTTTTTTGCTCGCAAGTAAGATCTAAATTAAAACTTCAAATTATTGCGTATTTCATTACATTTTGCAAACAACTTTAAAATAATAAAGTTTTATCAATGAAACTACACGTGCATTGCTTGCCAAGACAATAAGTAGTTTCACTTGACACTTTCTATGATGCTGTTATCTTCTGCGTAGTTTTATATGTATGTATATATAAACATACACAATTACTGACATCATAAATTATATTCCGTGAATTACGATGAACAATGAGACACACAAAGCTGTCATGTGCACATTTGAGTAGCTTTGCAGACAGTCGACAGACACGTTACGATTTCGTGTTATGTTGCCAGGCGGGTGGAGTCATTGCGCGACAATAAAATTCCCAGATGTATACATTTCCAAGTGCTTAGAATATAACACATCATCGTATAATTTATCTAGTTATGAACTGTCAACAAATCTTATTGCAAGTGATTTAACCATAATAAATTTACATAGTATATTAATCATTAATTCAAGGTTATAAGTAATTAATTCATGAAACATACTTTAATTATAATAATTTAGAGTGAAAAATAACTTGAATTGAAAAATTACTGTAAAATATATATAGAGTTCGTTAACATTCTCTTAGTTAGTATCTTAGATTTGTTTTTATAGATATTTTTATTTAAAAAAGTGCTATTTTCTTAATTGCATCATTTGTAAGTTCAATTGCTCTTCTTCAATTGAAAAAAAAAACAAACAAAAACGAATTTTTTGTATATTTTTGTCGGCGTTAGGTATCTTTTAATCAATGTAATATCACGTTATGCATCGTATTAGTAGTTTTTCTAGCCTACAATTATTGCACACAATCGCTTTCATAAAACGTTTAAGAATTATGAATTTGATATAAATTTTCTTAGAAGTATTGCCAACTAAATGCCGTAATCAATATTTCATAATTACTAATCATTGATTAATTAAATTTGTAAATAAGTTTAGAATAAAAATTGAATCTCATTTCACACTGTTACTTTATTCCTAAAAATAATAAACAAACGTGTTACAGTATGAATATCAATCACTCGACGTATAAAAATGACTTGCTTCACTGTTCAAATATACTTGCAACTCTATATTCCAAAGTAACCGAGTGACAAATAATAAAACAAGCAATAAATCATAAAACCTGTCGCTGAATGCGAAAACAATCATTCGCTACATATTCGAACTCTAATTATATACTTGCTTTTATTATATTAGTAAATACTTTAGTATTAGTGCATGAAATTAATAGTGGCAGCAACCATCCAATGTATGTAATTAATATCGTATGCCTTTCTGAGAAAGACAGGCAGAAAGACAGCCACCCACTCGAATATCTCGCGTTCTCTACTTGTCTGTTCCATCGTCTGTCAACTGTCCAAACCAATAGCAAGTCACCCGTGGCGGACGTGCAATTCGCACGGTCTCCTGCATAGTGCTATACAATCGTAGCGATTCTCCAATTCGTAACTGACGGCCGCGACATTTTTTTTATCGCGCATTTATATTTACATACATTATCGTTTACGTCTTTCTTGCTTCGTACAGCATTTATCGCTACGTTGCCTTCACTAATAGTTTCTTAGCTTCTCCTCACGAAAAAGCAAACAAAGTTGTTATATACGGCAATAATTATTTTTGATGCTTCCAACTTAATTTTTAACTGCATATCTGCGCGAAAAAAGGATCGCATTAGATTGTACATGTGACAGTGCAGTTATATCCAAACGAACGAAGATCAAGCTTGAATTTCTCAGCAGACGTCTCTGGCAATAACTTGTTGCACCCAACCACTTGTTGCACGCCTCTCAAAATTCTTCACGCTTCGCCATGCAATTTTACCGTAAATTACATCTTCGGTGGAAAAAAAATGTACTCTCTCCCCCCTTTTACAGGTGCTATCACGCGCAAATTCGCACAATGTTTCACTATTTCCTGTTGACAAGAATTGCGCGTTACCTAAGTCTAACTGGCACTTGGCCAATGCTGATGCGCTTGTTCAAAATACTACAGATTCGATTGTTATTTGTGCAAGAGAATAATGAAAGAGTTAGAGTGGCGAAGCTGGTTACCTACATCTATATCCCGGTACAAAATATCCCTTTATTCATAATATCCCGTGATACAAAATATCCCGATTTTATGTTTTTTTTAATATCCCGTTTTTCAGGAAATGATTATAATAATAAAATAATGATTTTGATTTAATTAGCATATGCATTTATTTTACAACATTTCACAAATATATTTTGCATTTAAAAACTATAACAAAACTAACAAAAAAATATAATTGTTTAATAATTAATTAATTAATATTTATATTAGATATATAATAATATATTATTAATTAATAATTAAGAATAAATTTTGGGATATTTTTATTAAAATATATTTTTTGGGAATATTTTGTGTTGGGATATTCTCGTTTTGGGATATAGATGCTACACACCGGCGAAGCTATTGTGGTAGAATTACTATGCTCAATGGTGATGATTCATTAAATGCTGAAACGCGATGCTTACATCAAAGTGGAATATTATTAGGTTATGACACAAGTACGTGTGCAACAAATTTAGAAACGCCCCCGCGGACTTGTCGGGTTTCCGGCAGCGACGTAAATGTTACCATGCTTCCGTCTACAGTTTCTCCATTTTCGCATCTTTCTTTAGTTTTGTTTTTCCAACTGCGTGTACTTAGTTGTACATTTCGTGTTAATTTTAAATAGCTACCAGTAAAACCAGTCACGGTAAAAAACAAATTATAGTATTGATAAATGTAACGATGCAAATAAAATATAACGAACTATTTTTGCAGCCATATAATAAATTTTGAACATACAGGAAAAATCGTTGATTACAAATTAATTTAACATTTTTTAAGTAATGTAAAATTTAATTTTTCTATTAGTGCAATTGAAAATATAGTTTTGAAATATTGTTTGATATGTTTTCGTAAATGAAGCTATTACTTTTTATATATATAAAAAAATAATAGCTTCATTCCGTCGTTTCGCCGACAAATATTGGAGATATATCTTCAATATTTGTCGGCGCAACGTAATTTAAACCAGGTTCATTTACAATGATAACATTGCGATTGAAGAAAATAAATTTAATGAGGTGTAATAAATCATTCCGAGTCGTCAAAATAAAATACCGATCATATGCCAAGAGTACTTAGACGTGTAATATTAATTTGAAAAGTTCAAAAATCAAGGTTTTTTGTTCAAGTGTTTTGGCTGCGACACCTTCGTGTAGCAATACTGAATGATTAAACAACCCATGGTATATCTCGGTTTAAGTTAATCCCTGCTGTTTTATCACAATTATATTTAATGAAATCATCAGTTTTATTACAGTAACATAAAATGATTTGCACGTATGATTCCAGAAATACAATAATAGTGCATATTAAATATTACACCCAAATTAAAGTAAAATTAATGTTATCGATTAAATATTGTAGATTACACAATTTGTATAAATAAAATTGCGCTTACGCAGGAATTTTAATTCATAAAATAAGTTTAGAACATCATATATAATGAAACTGAAATTAACCTTATACCTGTTCTCTATTGTCTTCGACAACGAGTTGACAAACGCTTGGCATTTATTCAACAAGCTTTTTCACAAACGACATTGAACGTAACGATTTAAGAGAAGACAAAACTGTTTCAAACATTCCTTCTTTCATTAACTATATTAATCAGTATAAATTACATGCTAATTTTTTCTCTAAATTGTTAATTAATGGACGAAAATTATTTTCCAACACGTTTCTTACAAGACCAGAAGTCAAAATTATAAAAGGCGTAGCTCTAAAAACGATTTATAAACTGTAATAATTTTGGAGAAGTATTCACAGAAATACTCCTTGCAATTAAATGTTATGCTCTGTTTGAAATAACGACAAATCATATTTATGGATGTTAACATTTGCTAAAACAAATTCCTAATGATGATAATTCATAATAATTAAAAATAAAAGTTGCATGCTTGTAGTGTTAAAATATTCTGTGTTAATTAAAATTAAATGAACTTTCTTTGATCGCAAACTAGTCGGTGAAACGATAATTGAGCTCTGATCATGGAATCGACTTTAAAGTTTGTCGGCATAAAAATGTTACCACGCGAAGAAGGGCACCCGCGAGCGCTAACGACCGACGTCCCTTAAAAATGAAGGGAGGGCGTGGCACACGAGACGATTTGAGAAAAGCATAATTCAACGGGCGCGCAAGGTGCAACGAAAATGAGATTTTTTATCGCGCGTCAGCATACGCGTTCGGCAAATGAAAGAAGCAATAAAATTCCACCCTCACGGGTGTCGTCACGCACACAGTACGGAGCAAATAATGTACATGCATGTACACGTTTCTGTTATAAATTCAGGTCTCAATTCAACTCGAACCACTCTTGTTAATTCGCTTCAACATTTCTATATCATACATCTCATGTACATGAATCGAAAATATCGATTATTTATGATGATACTTGGATTAATGTCTGCGAACTAAAATTGTGCATGAATTGTAGCCTGTTGTTATCAAAATTATTGTAATAAAAGTAACAGTAATTTTGAGCAAAAAAAATGCAAAAATATGCATTTATAATATTTTTATTTCTCATAAATTATTCATTTTTTCAATAGATCTGTCATAGTGACGATTTCAGTCTAGAAATATTTTGATATACCATTCTCTTTGTTATTTTTGGAATAAAAAATATTTATACATAAATAATAATTTTCCGGTTTTGAGGTGTTAATTCTTGTTCCACCCACAGAAAGATAAAGACCACCTGTTGAATGTCACGAATTGCCTATATGAACATCTTCGGAGTCTAAAGCGGCGGCGTTCTGCCGTCAAAGACGCCGCCGCTTTACGACCGTATTATAATCGGAATACGTCGGACTAATCGACTGATAGGGAATAGTCGAAGAGAAGGAACCGAGAAAAACAGTGAGACTAGGCGTTGTGGCCTGAGGGATCGTGCGACGAACATGTACGACTTCGCATTCGATATAAGGCAACTCTGATCGATGACTACCGTTAAAAGATCGTTGATCTACAAAAAAATACCGTTATGGTCATTCAACATTTTTATTGTGTTATTATTGTGAATGATTGCAAAGTTATGGTTATTTCATTCGAATTAATATTATCGTTATCATTTTACAACTATTTGAAATTATATTTGTGAAACTATAAAGATTATAGCTTCACTCCTGTTAATTGTTTATTTAATTTATTCATTAAAGTAATGCATTTTATTACGTAAGCATAAGCATTGGTTAACGCGTGTATTCATTAAAATTTGAGTTATACAAATCTATAAACTTAGAAAAAAAATTATCCAGTGGTCAATGAATTGAAATATTGTTTCTGTTGTGATTTCTAATGAAGTTTTCTTTTAATTTGTTATAACAAAGCAATAATCTTTGAAAAAATACACGTCAAATCATCTGCAAAAAATCTAAAAAAATGTCAGTTCTTTTTTTTGAAACCACAAATAACTCAATAGTTATATTTATCATCCAATTAACAAATATTAAGCAAAGTATTACAGTCAAACAAATGCAAATGTTGTATCTTGTAAAACATGTCACATTTCACTTTTCCAGCCTAAAATAACGTGTGCGTCTCGTTAAAGAAACGATGAAATGAGTCGAATAGCTGGCGATGAGAATTTACATATTGAATATTAGTCATTGTGTTACTAAGACGATAAGTACACAATAATAGACAATTATGTATACATTACTTGCAATGTCTTTAGATGAGAAGCGAGAAGAAAGAGAGAAAGAACAACGAAAAGAGATGAGAGTTGGTCGAGAGTACGGTAATTAAGAATAATGGTCTTGCTAATGCATTTAACTAAACGAACAATGAACAGGTGGTACGTCTCGCGCGAAAGCTTCAGACATACTTGCTTCTCGCTGTAAGTATCATAGAATGCTCATAACTCTTGTCACTTCCGTAATTTTACCGCAATGTTTGGCAAGATCATATTGTTCCTACAAATTATAATTTCAACTAAATTGTAACATTATTTATCATCTTAATTAACATTTACAGTGTAATAATTGCAATTATGCGAATTACAAATTCAAACATAATATTATATTTATATTCTTCTATAAGACTTAATAAATTTTAATGAACAAGAAATATTAATTCATAAGAAATAAATGTAAATCTGATAAATCAACGTGAGTTATTTAATTATATTCGTTTCATATTTTAATTCGATGATTTTGTAAATAATTGTTGATAAGTGATTTTACGATGATTACTTTTTGTTTATATTATTATATTATTAATCAAGTCAAACTTTCAAATTCGGCTTTGTGGTCAAGAGTTTGCCGACTTAATGAATGAAGGAATCGCGTGAATGGCATCTTGCGTTCATTTAATGTGGAAAACCGGTGTTCGATATACATCAGATGCGTGTTTAAAAGGAGAATAGACAGGGATTTCGATCAAGGTGGAGTCAAACAAGTTCGTCGTCCGTTTGAAAGAAGCCTCAGGGATATCTCGGCCCGTCGTTATCGACCATCCAAATATAATCAACCATTTTCTTTTTTTTGCAAGCCTCAAGGCGTGATATGCAAAATTCTCTTAAATAGCATATTTGCGCTTCGCGTGATTTTCCCTATTTTTGCATTTAATGTGTGCAGGAAATTTGGAACTCTAATCATGCAAACTGCTCAAAAATTATTGATAGATTGTATTATACAAATTGCTATCAAAAATGCTTTTGTGGCTAAAACATTTTAATGGACATTTGAATAGACAAGACAAATTTTTACCAAAATGTTTAACAATTTTTGTACACGATTTAATGTAAATATTTCAAGGTCACACAACGTTATTATCTGAATACAATATCAATAAAAAATATAATCATAAACTTAAACATTAGAAGTATAATATATTTAATTAAATATTATTTAATGTTTATTTGCATAATTTTATGGATGTATGACAATCAGACAGATGATTGAAGCTTAGTCTCCTGATCGAAAGTGATCAACACCAGACTAGCATGACATTTCGAAGAGGCCACTGAAGAAGGGTGTGCACCTGCTAACTACAGGCACAAAAATCAACAAAAAATGTACTAATACAAACAGTTGAATAATTGATCAAAAACAAAAACTCCCTCAACGTAATTACATCCAATTAGGACATCCTTTATTCAAGGTCAAAATTGATTTAGACAAACGATTATTTCGGTTGTTTTTAGATAAAGATAAAACGATCAGTCCAAAATGCTTTTCTTGCTCTGCAAAAATTACTTTCATTTGAAATGCTTATTATTAGAATGCATAATTCTATAAAAAATGCAAATTATATTTAAACAAATTCTGAATGATTTTTTATATAAAAAGTTGAATTTGCATTTTCATTTCCGTGAAAATGAAAACGCAAATTGAGTTGTTTCAAACATTAAACCAAGTCATTGCAAATAAATAAACTCTTGCATTTATTTTTTTATAAAATAATATTTTTCTGTAAATTTCCTTACGCTGACATAAAAGTTTTAATTGTGCTGTTTACGATTTGATTCGAAACTACTTGCTTTCTCAAGAATCTTGTTCGATAGACAGGGTCAAATTATCATAACTGAGATGCTTTTTCAATGAACGGCAAATGGCACACGAACAGTCCTTTTCGCGCATCATGCTGATGATTGGTTTTAGGTAAAACAAGTGCAAATAACGGCTGCCGTACGCAAAGGAAGTTGTCGATCGCAAAAATGCACATACCGTCAGTCCTCCGCTAGGCTGGCAAAGATTATCTCAATTATGAACGCGCAAAAGAAGCAAACTCACGTCGACTTGCTCCGTCATTCTTGCTAGAGAGTAGACGCATTCGTATAAAACCAACACGCCAAAGTTCTCCATTTCTAACATTCTTTTATTCATGAAATTACATTTTTGTGTAGAAATTGTCTTTCAAATAACTCGGACGAGCAAAACAACTTTTGGTTATTTGTTAATTGCGACACTAAACACATATTGCGCATTCGATGAAATTTATTGCCAACAACCCGTAAATTATAGATGCAGGTAATAAATTTTCTTCTAGGTAAAATAATGCAAATATAAACTCGTTGTGGTTGTATATAAAAAAGGCAAACAAATTCGGAACACTCAATGCATATTTATATATTTTATCTGTGTGTATGCGTGTAACACACATGATATGAGTGCATATGAACGCCTCCACCTGCTATCCGAGAATGACCGTCGTGTGGCAGTAAAAACTCGAGTAGAAAAGCTTGACTGGTCGGCTCGTCGTGTTAAGATCGACTTTTGAAATTACCGCGTCAACCTATTCATTTGCCGATCATCGAACATCTTGTTACGATTCTCGGTACAAACTGGACAAAAAAAGTGACACTCTCGACAGTCGTCATTCTAGACACTTTGCTTCAAGTGAAATATGTTTTACCACGCTCATAAAAATGGCAAAATTAGTGGTATTGCAACTGGCGAGACATTATCGTTCCGTAATAAGAAAGATCAAAGAAAAGCCAATTATTGACACAAGGATTTGTTGACAGAAGCTTTATCGTAACAAAAATTAGAGAAATTATGGAACACTCATTAATTTGAGCGCGGCTTCTAATTAATCGGTTAATCGGAAATAAATTGTTTGATGCAGAGATGAATTTACGAGAGAGCCTCGCCCAAGATAAAGCAGCGGTTTTAACCATTCAACAGGACCCCCAGCTACCGACGACTGACAGTATCTCGATATATAATCGAGCGGCATTCTTTGTAGGAGAAAGACGAGGAGGGAAAAAGTTTATGGCAACGTCGCGCAATGACATCAGTAACGACAAACGGGCCTATGTGTCATTGGTGCGTTTTTGAGATTCCCAAGATGGTCCTCCGATACGAGCCGCTAATGATTGCACACGGCTTAGCTTGAACCCAAAAATCAGTCGCATACATGTTTGTTCGCCATTTAATCATGTACAAAAAGAGAAGCATAAATTTCATTCTATGGTTATGCAGACAATTTCGTTTCTTAGTTTCTTGAAATTTAAGTTTCAATGACAAATTTATGACCGTCTTTTAATTACAATTCATCACTTATACATTTAAGATTATTAATTCTTATCTAATCTATTATTTGTTAGATTTAACATAATGCAAATTTACTATTGTAAGTACATTAAAATTATTAAAAGACTAATTGATTATATTTAAGTTTATATATAATAGATTATATAAATAATGTTAAAATAACGTAATTGACTAACACTATAAATGAACTAAAAATAATATTTGAAACATTAACTACTTGTTCCGAGTTGCATACACGATTCTTCGTTTTATCATCTCAATAACTCAAGAAAACCTGGCCATTTAAATTGTTCTATAGCTCCATAAATTCCGTCTTGAAAAAAGGCAAGTTTGGAGAAGGGGGATTGACTTGACACAATTATCCAGCGACATTTCTCAGTAGCAATTATTCAATGTTGGTAGAGAAGGGAAACGACATTGAAGACGCAGTAGATAATGAAAAGAAAGGAAGAGAGAATTATACGAAAAGAAAAGACGGCAAATACGTTGATTTTGGCTGGCATATAGTGCGCGTAGTTCATTAGAAAGATTCGTTGGTATGAGACGGTGGGAGGGACAGCAGAAGCAAGAAGCAGTTAATATTGTCTCTCGAGGGCATATTTTATGGAAGATACGATCTGCAGGATGCCTCGCTAAAAGCTACACGTGTTTATCAGGGTACAGCCCGACTGCCTCCTTGCCCTTCGCCACTGTGATTTCTTTTGCCGCGCTTCTCTCGACCATCTCCTCCAAACCTTGCGATCCCTTTCTCACGCGCACGCGCGCCCTTAGCGCCCGGGAAGCCCCTTTCTTTCTATCTCTGTGTGTAATCTGCCTCAAAGTTTTGGTCGGTACATCCCTACGAACTACCATTTATTGATGCCAAGTGCAGATAAACTAAGCCACAGACAATGATAGAGAACCAATCGTGTCACCATTGGCGCTAATTGTCTCGTATGGCTTACTAATGACTCTAACTGATTTATCATTGGTGCATTCTGAAAAATTAGACGCTTTTTTTAAGACTGTATATATCTTAAGACACTTATATCTCGATAACAATGGCAGATTATGTCAAGTTACTCTTTCTGCGATTTACTAAAAGTTATTTTTTATTGCTGTATTTATATATATAAATATATATGTGAATTTGAATAAAAGCGAGGGATTCGATAAAATTACATCAGAATACACATTTAAATCCAAACTAATTGACCGAAAGTCCAAAAGTAATCAGCAATTATTGGATCATTAATGTTTATGCGTAATTAAAATTTTGCGGAAGTTATTGGATATTTTAAGAACGATTTAATAGGTAAATTTAAGACTTTTATCTCCAATTAAGATTTTTCTTTTATCGAAACTGGATAATCGAAAAAGTCGGAATTAAAGCCCAAATCTTAATTGAATTCAGAAATCTTTTTACATGATATATAATTATACAATTTTATGTATAAGATATATTTTAATAGAATATATTTTGAAGTCATAAACATTAATTAAAGTTACTCTTATAGTGAATGTTTGAATGCAAATATTCACAAAAAAACTATCCTAACATAAGTAATTTGTATATAATCTCATGACAGTCAATTAAAAGTTGCTTTTCAACAAAATGAAAAATCGTTCTACATTTCATGTTTGTTTTATGTTTCACCTCAGTCGTTTAGGATGCAAGTGTTGTAAAAGAAAAAAAGTCAGATTGGGTAGACACCTCGCTGCCAGCCGCGAGACAAATGAATGCTTTCGATATGTCGTTAATCTTCACATTTAGAATATCATGGATGTTCATTTGTTTTGTATGCACGTTTGTTGCTTCTGTAACTGTAGTGATTTAAAATACACAGCATGTTGTAAAACTGTTGTTTACGTTTTTAACTGTATATGAATTCGTTTTTCATGGGTCATTAATAACTGTTTTAAACACTTTTAAAAACTGTTGAAAGCTTTGGATTGGATATCATTTTTAACTCAAAAAAGATAACAAATTATATCAATTAAATTATATTTATGTGCCTCTAACAAATATTACAAAATACTTTTATAACTTAGCAAAACGTTTTTTATTTAATCGAAATTACATTACTTTCACAAATACTCTAAAGTATAGTCAAACTTAAAGCAAAAGGTATTTTCATTCAAACGTTTAAAAGTAATGTATGTGCCCCTAATAAATGCAAAGGAAAACTTCACTTTATATCTTTTTCTATCTTAGACATCGCACTGCGACTTTTTTCATGCGACACATTCCATGTACACAGCCTTCCGGTATTGCAAACGTTTCAACGAGCGTACATATAGTAGTAACTTGTTATTAAGCACGCGAAACAACAAAAGATATATACTGTGTAACCACGCGCCCTTCGCTCAAACACACGTGTCACGTCCTTAAAATCGCCCCGGATTACCCACGCACGCAATGCATAACTGCTAATAACATACGCATACGTGCCTATGCCTATGCGATAATCACCTCGTCCTTCTTGACCAAGTACAGTGTTAATATAATATTACAAAATATTATATTAATAATTATATTATTAATTATATTATATTACAACATTTAAATACTGAAAATTGTTAATAATTATCATAAATAATAAAAATTAATATTGAGATTTTGCTAATTACAATTAATAGATTAGATTCTTTCTGATTCTTAAGTTTTCTAGTTATAATTTATTGATAATTTCTCTATTATTTGTTGATTTTGTATTAACTATAAAATATATTAAAGTTAGTACATAATAAAATGTATACGATGTGAAATTTCATGATCCTTATTGTAACACAATGTGTTTTGTTGATTAAAGTACGTATATAAACTTAGATTGAAATCTGATTCGTGTAAGAAGCTAACTACTTTCGCTATCTTAATTCCAGATTTTGCGCATATATAATTCATAATACAAAGTAGTGTCGCTTCTGTTTATCCTTAGGGTGAAACAAATGTTACTACTTGCTTAGCTACCAATCACCTTATCTACTGAAATTCTTCATGCAACAATTTGCTCAGACATTCTCGATGTAACGACGAAGATAATCATTTTTAATCTGATAATGTGTGTGTTGTAATATCATTACTTTAAACATTATAAAAATGCATTTTTGAAAATCTGGATTTCCATTTAACAGTCATTTTTACTCAAACTTAAGCATAATTCTAATATAGACAAATAACAGTTATTTCTATTAAATAGGTGAAATTGAAAAAAATAAAATGTTGTTTTATTTGAAATAGGAAAATATATATTAATATTTTCTAATATCAGTGTTTCATTTTAATAATAATATTTATTGTATATTCAATATCTAATTATTATCACTTTAGCTATTATGAATTAAAGAATGTTTATTTAACACAGTCTATATTTATAGACTACTTTATTTGCTTACTATAATTTTAAATAAAATATTAAAATCTTATTAAAATAAAATATCTAAACATATAATAAAATAATTAATATGTAAATGTACAGATAGTGATAAAAATATCATTTGAAAAATATGCAAATTTTTTGAACACATTCTAGTTCTTCTTATTATTCCACTTCTCTTACCGCTTTCTTAATGAAATCATTTTTATGTAGTCATGGAACGTCGCTTTCATACTTATTTATTACTCCACATAAATATGTTAAAGAAGCGTTTCTTTCCACTAATTCATAGCAAATCCAATTCATTATTATTAAGAACTTGTACAAGTCCGTGGAATAGAAGGTAGATAATATTGTCGGGCTCGTTATCCACTGATACGACAATTTTACGGTATTCGTTTTCCACCGGAAAATATATAGTCATTTTACTGAATGCAGAGCACACGCGCATCCCCGATACGATCTAACCATAGATAAGAATATTAAAGTAACAATTTCTCACTCATTGATATCAAAAGCATAGTAATTCTTAGCAATATTCTATCGGAGGACAAGTTGCATTACGTATGCATAGAATATATTCTCATCTTTTTCAGTGCAAATGTTGTTAGTGATAAAAGATTTTAGACTTTTACTACCGTCATTATTAAAAGAGTGAAATAATAAAAGTAACAGTTAACATAAGAAATTATCTAAACATTATTTACTAAACTCAAAGTAACATAAAGCGTAATTTCAACTACGGTATTTCATATATGGCCAAATTTTAAATAAGATTTATTTAACCTTATTAAGTGCCGATAATTTAGATCGGCTAAAAAAATAAACATATAAAAAGGTGAATCCGCTTTGATGAGAGGGAAGTTTCTTTTTTATATGTGTATCCTTACAAAGTTAATCAGAATGTCTGATGTGATGTGCTGATTCTTTTTCCTTTTGAAAAATACGAACGACGTGGGTGAGTGACATAAACGCGTTCGACCACCTCATCGCGGTATTAAGAACTGGTGGACACTAAGCCCGTCTTTCTTAATTAATTCGTAAGATGACGAGCATTTGCGATACACCTGCCATTGAATTTATATTAGCACTTTAATTCTCCTCACCTGCGGAGGCCGCCTTAATCGATTCCTTTGATTTTTGAAACGCTTTCTGCGACCTAAATTGTGCTTCGTTAAATTTATGCACTAAGAATGGAATTACTGAACTATACCCGGATGAAACAAACACGTCTCTAATAAACCTAAATATCATCGTTTAGATTTAGATAAATGTGATTTTGTATGAAAAAAAAACAGTTGTCATCATAAAAAAAACTGATGCATCGATCATTATATTCGTAATACAGAATCTAAAAAAACTTACGAAGACACGCAAATTTAAGAACCGCGATGTAGCGATGAATTCACGTAATGCCCACACGATGTCATTTGCATATTCTTTACTCAACCTTGGTTAACAACAATAAAATGACGGTAAACACGTGTTTCACATACGTTACAGCCCGGTTGTTAAGCTGTTCCGGGCCTTTGGATGCCATTGGATTTTTGTGTTCCGAGAAGAGCTCAATTCTTATGTGACAATCACATAAGAAATCGGGTACAAATTATCTCAACTTCAGCGCGATCAAGTCATTGCTTTACACTTTTTATTATTATTCCGTTTTTAATTCTTTCTTGTCCTACCTTTTTCGGTTTTACTGCTATTCTGAAATGATTCCGAAAAGAGAGAGCGTACGATCAAAAAATAATTTAACTTTAAATTCGTACGTGATAACGAACTTATAAGCATTTTTCTTTTTTCTTATAATGAAAATATTGAGACGAGATTTATAGACTAGACACAATTAAGTACATTTTTTTCTGTAGAATTTTTTTGTTTCCTGATGTTTATTACACATTATAACAAATTAAGAAAAAGTTGAAATATAATTATATTTTATTGTATAATTTACGTTATTTATTTAATATTATTATAGAAAATACGAATGTAAACATTAATAATTTAGCATATATTTCCATTTGAACATATGCCAAAACAACAGTTCCAACATACATTAATTAACGTAATGAAAAATTACATAATAACACTAATTAACCCTAACTGTATCCATAAACTTGAATTGCTTACACCAATAAGGATCTCTAGAAAAGAAATTAATAACATAATCAAATTACATTTCTGTCAAATTTATAAACTTAATTCACGAAAAGTTAACTTTATGGCATGCACAACTACGTAAGTAACATTTTAATACCAACAACTGCATTTCACGCGTTGACATTTATTAATACACCATGCAATCTTATCGAGTCCGAAAATCTATAAAGTACCCTATTTGATATTCACCGCAGAAAAACGATCTTAAATGCAACTATCAATAACTCAAATGAGAAAATATTTGCGCATATATAAAAATTTGTGTACAGACATAAATCATAGACCACAAACTAAGGCAGTAGAAAAAGTAGTTCATCTATTACTCAAGTGGATTATGTAGGCGAGTACTATCTTAATGTATTTACAAATGGATAGGCGACTGGATTTTCGGAAAAAATTATGGGTATCTTGACAGTTTGTACATGGTCCATTTTTTGTGCGAGCCTACACGAAAGGGTAGGCCGCGCGTGTTGCTCGAAACGAGATTACTTGGTACTGTGTCGCGTTTGTGCGCGTAGTCGAGCATTGTTGATTTACACACTTCCGTGTGCTATCGTCATTTACTATCTGACGCAGAAAGGAAATTGACACGCGCGTAATCACATTCTTAATGATTTCGTTCAAAAATTCAACGACACTATTTCAAATTGCATTAATATGTCCCCACAACGTGTGATAAATGTGCTTATTCATTTACTAAGTATTAATCACCATTCAAATATCATTTTTCTGCACAAGTTGTTGCAGCAATAAAGAACAAGATTACATTTATTTATTATCATTTTTTAATATTTTTGTTAGTTTTATTTTTTACACAAGAAAATAGGTTTGTTCCGTGGTGCTAAAGATAATTTACAATTAATCATTGTTATTAATGATTGATGCTGATAGTACTATTTACAGTGCTTAAGTGATAGAATGCTGTGCGTAATATAAATAATTTAAGTTCGATAATGATAAATTCTCAAGTTAGTACATTTTCACTGGTAGTTAGATATCTGATACTTTCTCTATTTCTGCGGTAACCAGCTTGTAAGATAAACTTATGAGTTGTAATGTTAAATCTTTCAGAGTCAATCGTGTACAAATAGCTTACGAATTATTCATTCGGTGATATGTTTTAGAAAGAAATGTCATGATCCTGAAAATATTTTTAGATTCAAAGTTTATAGAAAAGTTTCCCAACGTATGTAATCAGGATATAAAAATTTTCACGTTTTTATCTGAACTTATATCTAAGGTTACATATACTTTTTATTGCAAATAATGTTTTAATGCGAAATCAATTCAAATTATTGTATAGTTTCTCCTTTTCAATGAATTCAATACAAAATTCATTTGTTCTAAATTACTGATTACTTTCATAAATATTTTGGTATTAAAATTAACAAATGTGCGATGAACTATATTTAATACTATTGAATATTATATCTCAATATCACTCCATTATCTAGATAAAAAATAATTTTTATCACAAAAATTTTAACGTAATTTTTTGGAACACAAATGTTACTTCACAGTGTTCGTGAAGTAACATATTTTAAGGTCCAAAGACTACTTTTAATATATTGATTGAAACAGTCATTTTTTGAAAGAATTAATCGAACCAATGAATCAATTTTTTTCTTAACAATTTTTCCGTCTCTTGAGCAATATCAAGTACATCAAATGTAAGCATAAGGCTATATCCAATATATCAATAAGCTGTCTTGAATTAATGAAATTATTCGAAACACGATTCAGCCGGTATCATCCATCTCAACGAGATAGCCCGCGGCACCGAGATTTGTGACTTTCGGGCACTAACCGGCGATCGTAAACGATACTATATTAGTTATCGCAGCCCGCTTAACGGTACACGTATCTCCCATTGCGGTCGTCATGTCGCGATCTCGATGAGATTTCGCTGAGTGGGCTTTACGGATGAGCACTGAGATGGAAAGGCAGAGACTTCTCATCCACGCCGCCTATCAAATCCTCGCGCATTACGCACCTTATAATTTTGCCTAATTAAAAATGCCCGGCGGCAGAAAAATGACCGGGCTCGTAAAATGGTGTGTGTGTGTAGAATTATTAAGTTTCGGCTTATAAAAATATCTGTACCTACTTTTAAGATTCAAACGCAGAAGCACTGTAATTTATATAAACAAAAAGCAAAAGTTAATGTTAATTCAATATCAATAATTTATATATATATATATATTACATCCAACGGTTTGTGAAATAATATTTATATGTTCAATGCTTAATTTACGAATTGTACTTGTAACGTTACAAAATATATGATACGCAATACAACCCGTTCTGACGCTTCCTGCGTATACGGGGGGACAATTACACAACATTAGACATTTCGATTACAATACATACAAACAATTTTTCTAAACGTCATTGTCCTAAAATTTACAAATCGTAGCTCGACTTTTAATAGCACTTATGATACAAAACAAAAAGCAGCAAATGAAAAGAGTAAAATTATTACAAGTATACAAAAAATGCGTTTTTAGTGTATAATTCTAAAGGATCTTATTACATTGGAATTTTATCCACATTAATATACCTTCAGTCAATAACTTATAATTTATTAGTTGATTCTTTATTATGTTTATGATATAAACATAATGAAGAATCAGCAATTCACAGTTATTTATTACATATATGAATTCTATAATTGGAAATAACAATACATCGACATAAAAGTTAACATGAAGAATGAATAAATTAAATTGACATAAATCTCGAATTTTAATTACCAATAATTGATAACAAAATATCACGATATATATTTCAATGTTGTGTGAACATTAATTGACTTCAACACATCTTAATTAAGGAAAATAAAACTGAAAAAAGTTTGAAGGCAAAATGTCATTTTATTAAATGCGTTAGTAAAAACGTCGTGACGCTTAAACGCGTTAAGCAAATATGTTAATATATGAACAATTAAAAAATAAGTGTTTGTCAATTACACCGCTCGTTAGTTATATTAGTCTACAAAATGAAACATTCTCGAAAATTAAGAAATATCTTTTTCGTCTTGCTCGTTAACGTTTTATAGCCTGGAAATTTCGTAGCTTCGAAGCTTTGATATTAATTGATAATGAAAGTGGGGGTTGCAGTGCGTAAACATAAAATCTTGCTTTTTATGAATATGCTCGAACGATCTCATACACGTCAATTTTATGTGTAATGCGGGAGGCAATAAAACACAATGATCAAAATAAAAGAATAACATAAGTGTAGCATCGCCGATCATAATTGTCAAACTAATTAAGTCTCCAACAAAAATGAAGTTCCATCATATTCATTTTTGCAAAAAGAAGGGAAAACAACATTTGTAAGTTTGTTCGAAATTTGATACATCGTCCGATCTTAAGACTGAAACATCATCCTTCATAATTCCATTATGCTCCACGCCGAGAATCAAAATCAAATTAATATGTAATGCCACCAATAAAAATGCAAACAAGCGAATCTCATATTTTTGTTCGCACGCGCGAGTAAATTGCAACTGACGAGGCAATAAATTGTGTCGAATAATTCGAATGAAATATAACGCTGCGGAATGATTTATTTCTGCGAATCGGCAAAGGAATCTTGTGGCACCTGGATACACGCCGACGTCTCCTTCGGCATCCCACGCACGCCGTCAGGAAAAGGGCTCGTCCCCTCGATATATCGACCGGCATCGGCGAAGGCGGGTTCCTTTTGTCGGCGGAATGTAGAATTGTAGATCCGTGGCATGTACCCGCGTTTCCCTAGATGGCTACCACGAACGTATATATCCAACAATGAGCAGCCTTTCACTTGCTGTTCTTGTTCAGCGTTTCCAATTTTACATTTACATTCAAAAACTTCAAATACAGTTGAAATACAAAAAAATCTAAGACGAGTTGAAGTTTCTAACTGACTGTTGATTCGCTCAACTTCGAATCAATTTGACAATGACAAATCTACTTCTTTGTGAACAGTAGTACTTAACGAAATTAATATTAGTGTTATAACATATGTAAAAATTCGTATCCCTGACGCAACAGTTAGTTTCTTTAAAATGTTAGATTCAAATAATCTAAATAAATCGTATATTTAAGTTTATAGTAAGCTGTTCCCATGAGCCATGTCTCCAAAGCATCCATTTTTGTATCATACTTTTTTCCACCTTAAACATATCCACTTGTTTTGATAAGATTACGTTGTAAGAGTGGCACCACTAAAACGCAAAAACCTGTTAAAACAACGATAAATCGTTTTAAAATTCAACGTTACGATGCTTTTTTTTCTCACGTATTAACAAAACCAATATTACCGTGAAGTATTTAAATGCAAATCTAATACTTCCGAAATGAAAGTCATATCAACTGAAACAACAAGTATCATCTTAATGCAATGGTCATTCGTTTAATGACTTTATTGACTTGATCCTAAATGACGCTTTGCGGGGTACTTTGTATCCTGGACCCAAATTTGCAAATTCACACGTGACTCGTCTTGTTTTTGAGGTTAACGACGAAGCAGCTGTGAGGAGGTCTGTGAGCAAAGAAGGATGGGACGTATCTCATGGGAATGCAATGCGGAAATTTCATGAGATCCTGTACCTGTAACTTGTCCTCCCCTGAAACTCTCAACACGTAGAATTTCTCGCAGCGATGCCGAAATGGCACTACCGGTATATAACGGCGAGCTCTCGCTCGCTACAGCCTTTTATTCCCTCCACTTCTTTTATTTCTACTGCCTCGCATCTTTTTTGTCCCTCGGCATTTTTTGCTCGTCTTCGCTCTCGCTTCTCTTTTACACTATATCCCGCCGATAAAACCTTACGAGTCAAAAATACGCCTGGCGCCCTTTTGTTTTTTGAAGAAGCACTTTCATGACGCGCCCTGAATCCAGTTCAAATCATCCTCAGACCCAGTTTATTTCCACGTTAATTGGCAATAAGTTCCTGTCACCGACAGGAAATGTTGTTATCAATGTATAGCAGTGGCGGCGTCACTTTTGATGATTGATATGGTGACAATAAACTGATTACTATTGAAGTCGTTGTGAAGACACGTTAACTAGGGCTTGCTCTGCGTGAGAATCAGATGAGTCACGTAGCTGGTGAAAGAAAACAAACAAGCTTAACACCACGATTCAGATGCGTGGGAGGATCTTCGGTCCGGCTCAAAAACGTTCATTAACATAATCCAAAATAAATTACGACGATAACGCTAGAGTTAAAAACTGCTCTTTTAAAATATTTCTTTTGTAAAAAGCCGAACAACATTTTCAAATACTGATTTGATAATCGTTGCTAACTATGGCATTGGTGAGAGGATGAAAGATTTTTGGTTTTAATTGTGAACAAAAATCGTCAATTTATGTGCGAAAGTCGTTCATTCTGGCGCGGCCGTTAAGAAATAATATTGTGAATGAATGTTAACAGCAAAATGATATAAGTGTATATTATATTATTATAATTATATAATAATATAATTACAATCACTTACAATGAACAAACATTTTTCAGTTCAATTAAAATTGAATAATATTTCATTATTCTAATTATATAAATCAATACAAAATATTTAACTACACATTGCAAATAGTGTGAATTTGTTTACGAATATACGTTCCATGTATTTAGCATTAATATATAGCGAACATTTATAAACAGTATACAATTTCGGCTAAAAATCTATCATCTAATTTGAAGGGTAACAAGCGGCGTCGTAAAACCTGGCAAGCGTATCACAAAACAAGCGTATCTGCGACAATTAATTCTACGACTGATTATCTCGCACGAATTTTCTCGCCCAGCAGAAGAGGTTAATGGACTGTGCCGATAAAATTTCAAAGGGACTCGACGGAGCTCGAGGGCAGGTACCAGAAGTTGCCGCTGAAACAAGTATCTGTTAGCGCCTTGTATTCACATGTAAATGAAGCGCGAAGTAGCGACATTATCCAAAGAATCGAAGAGTTTGTTAGAGCAAAGAGCGCAATGACAAATACACCTGCGCAACGAAAAGGAGCAACACATGTATGGCCAAGATTTCGAAAATACGAAAATAAAAATAATACAATTCTTACAATGAAAGAGCATTTGCATTTTAAATTATATTTTTCACAAATCATCAACTTTTATAAAAATTATTATTACGAGAATACTTACGGATAAAAATATATTTATTTAAAGCAATAAACCTTGACCCTTAACGATAATTTTTGTAAGAAAGTGAAAAAGAGTTAGAAATAATAGTTTGAAGCAATATATAGCACGTCTTTAATGGAAAGTAGAAATATATGTTTTCTATTACAAGAGTTTAATTTGCTACCGGCTAAAAAGACTGATAAGGTGTAATTGGAATAACATCAATGCTTAAACATATTTGAAAGTAAAACAAATACACCAGTTAATGATGAATATAATTCAATTATATTTTATTTCAAAAATATTTTTAACATTTTTGAAAATATCATAGAGTTTTCACTTCAGTGAATTGCCCGATTATAATTTCATTCAATTTCTTGACTGTACTGACTTCCAATTTAAATCAATTTGAACTGAAATAGAAAGTTGTATTTTTTATTAAAATTTACTCAATTACTCAACTAAATTACTATAAAATTATTTTCAGTGTAAAGATCAACAGTGTGGAGTTTCAACGTCAATAGTAATGACCTGCTGTGGAGAACCAGGGGGATTCATGTATACATACAGAAAGGGCTGTGGTAAGATAATAAATTGTAACTCATAATATGTTTTTTTGAAAAAATTTTCATTATTTTTCATATTAATTAATTTTACCGTTTTTATAGAAACAGCATGAACTCTTCTATCATACAGCGCTGAAAAGGTAAGAGTACTTTATATTACAGCATGGTATATGATGTCTTGATATTGAATCACTTTTGGAGAAGTTACACCCAGGCAAACACCGAAAGCATATTTCATTAATACACAAAGAAGGAATTATATAAAATATTATTTTACTATGTAGCAATCTTATCATTCATTTACACTTTTTTACATCTATACAGAATCAAAATCAACCTTTTATATAAAATACAAGCTCCAAAGTGCTTCGCAACAATAACAATATCACACCAAACTTAAAAAGAATAAAAGATGAAAGCAAAGAAAAATACTATATATATTTGGTGGTAAAATAAGACAATTGCGTGAGGTAAGCTTTAGCCGCACGGTGTTACGAATATTACATGAACGTGCGCCGCTTGCGTGTATGCCTCGTATATAAGTGGTGTATGATTTGGTGATGATTGATGGAGTCAGAGGTCGAAGTGATCAGCGGCGCTCCAGGCGCCTTGACTCACCTGACGAACCCGACATTCCCGCTTTGAAATACCGGAAGGCTCGAAGGGTTCCGTCTTCCATAATATGTGCTCATATCCTCATCGAGTAAATACATATTTAAGGCTCACATTGAACTTACAATGAAAAACAATGTAAAGCTGTCATTTTTATTTAACGAATAGATATACATATAATTTCCATAAATGGAAATTATATGAAATTAAATGTAATTCCGCAAAGAAGTAAGGGTAACAAATAATGGTTGTAGTTAATATAGCAATTATAACTGACTGCAATAATAAAGAACCAATATATTTTTATTTAAAAGGCAGATTTTTTGGAATACAAATTACGACAAATTACAAATGATAAAACCAAAGCACAAGAGTAGTTAACCATTTGATGCAATGATATTTCGTTAACACTAAATATACTTCCAATTAAAAGATAATGAAGTAGATTTAATAGAAAAACGTTCTGTCTGGAACTAATTGTCGAGCAATCGCGCACTCGTATAATCAGTGATAAAAAATCTAATTTGAACTATAAAAGTATCTCGTATTACAAATTGCGCAGAAGATCTACCTGAGCAAAGTCGAGCATTAATCCGGAGTAATCAATTTGTGCCTAATTAGAGATTAAGACGCTGTCGAGGTAAAGGAATATGCAGGCGACCAACGCTAATAGATTAATTTATTAGGCGAAATCCTCTCAAAGGGTACCGACCACTGAACCCGACGACATATTAGTATCCGTCGTACACCGCCAACCGCTGCTCTCGGAATGTTAATTTTGAGAGGAAAAATTTTGCAATTTTCACGTAGAGCACAAATAAACGTTTCTTTTTTTACTGTTTACGACCTCGTTGTTTTTCGTGGATTTTGGCGCGTCAAAATAATTTACATTTATTTTGGGTAATGAAAATATAAAATAGATAACAAGTTAATTACTTGCAATTTTACGGAAAACAAATTCAAGCGTTATTAACTAACAATTTTCAATTTTTCGCAATCAGTTAAAAAACTAATAACAAAATTATTTGTTGAGATGATTTTTCGGAAGAATTTAGTGGTCAGTTAATCTCTATTAAACATTTAATATGTAATAATGCAATTTAATAATTAAATTTGTACATTCTAATTTATTGTGAAATGAAGTTCATTTAGCGAAAGACGATGCATTAATTATGGCTGCGGACGAACAATCTTTAATACGCACAACTGCGATGTTTAAGCATGCTGCTGTTAACGTTTCCTTCATAATTGCGACTTTTGTGCGGACGAAGCGCGCGCACGACGTAATATAATGAAGTGTCACGGGTCTCAGTTCCTGCAAAGATAAGTCGTGATGTTTACAGCAAGTAACAGGCATACCTACGGGCTTACACCTTGCGATAACCGAGATTAATCCCTGACCAGTGCCTTCTGCTGGGTTTCTTCCTCGACCCGACATAATTTCCAAACATACGCAGCGGTAAATGTCGAGAACAAAGATATTCCATTTCCAGAAGATAATTTTGTGTATTAATATACGAGATGCAAAAGAAAGGAGTAGGTTGTGAAAGACAACATTTTATTGATAATTTTTAGAAGATTTAAATTTAAGAGAAATTAAAAGTGCATTTTCAGTTACACTTTAGATATCAGAATCATTATTTAATAATTTCGCTGTAAGTATATAAAATAAAATTCATAAATAATTGATGATTATTTAATTGGCTTAAATAATTATTCAGTAATACATATATATATAAGTTAAATAATATTTTGTTTATCTATTTATCAGCAATTAACGTTTGTGAATACACTTATTGCGTTCATATATTATACGAAATCATAAGTTTCTCTCGAATCAGATAAGACTTGTTAAATATTACTGGGTGATTTTCCGTGTACGATTACCGTGGTAATTATATATAATAGAAATTATGTTTTAGTAATATTACTAAGTAATTTGCAACTAAAAACGTGTAAAAAAACTGTAAGATGACACTTTTGATCCTAATTATCTAGGATATATTTTTTGTTAATTATCTTATAATAAGAAAAATTGTCTAATCTTCTGTAATTTGTGAAAATGCTAATAACCGTTTTGAAGTATTTTTAATAAATTAAGCAACGTAGTATATTAGTGACAATGTAAAATATGCAATATTTATGTCTCGTTTTAATATGAAATTTCACATTTATTGTTTGTATATTTAAATTTCACAGCACCCACAATGAAATAAATCAATAATGATTTATAATATTACATTGGAAATTTGTAGTTACGCTTTTCAGTTTGCAAAGAGATGATCGGTTGTTTCGCGATTAATTTATGACTCAAAATACACGTGGGATTTACCTCATCGATAACATATAAAGTGAAATTTATCGTCTACATTACTGACTCAAGAATAACAGAATGAAAATCGGACAAAGTAAATCATAAGAGGATTCAATATATGTATCACTTCAAATGTTATTATATTTTTAATACAAAGTATAACTTATCATTCGAATATTTATCATTCAGTTTGTCGTACAATCGCAATCAATAATATTTTGCTAAAGAAATGTAAAATAATATATCAATTTATACTGCTCATCAATATGTAAAATTCATGTAAAAAAAGCAGATTGAACACGTCGCTTGCATTTACTGTCAAGACTAAACGTTTATTTTCTAACAACTGTTCTTTTAAGTTACATTATTTAATTCATAAATGAAAATTGATAAATGGTTAAAATCTACGTACAAAAATCTATACTTTTGTATCTAATGAGACATAATATAAGCAGATTTAATGACTTGTTTTTTAAAAATGCTTCTTTTAATAATAATTTTCAACAAATGATCGTTAAATTAGTCATTGAGACAAGTTGAAAATATAAGCCCGTTGATTTATCAAACGAATTATTGAACAAAATAAAAACAACTGCTGGAATTAACTGAAACGGTATTATCGTACGTTATACTGTGCATCATCTATTTAACATATACACAATTATTTGAAACTCTCGACAAAACGCGCGATCAACGGAGAACACCATTAACCAAATAAATGGGCAACAACGTTTGCGGCGAGAGAAAAAACGCGGAACGTGTATTACTTTTGGCGTAAAAAACGTTAAGGCCATGTTTGCTTGTCATTATCATCAAGCCAAGTAAATTTCGAATAAGTATAAGATCCCGACGAAAAAGCGTGGCCGTTATTCGTTCCGCCGCAGAATGTAGCTTCTCGCTTTGCACCGCTGCCCGGATAATATTCGAGTGATTTCGCGGCGCGACATAGACAGTAATTCATAGAGAGAGCTTTTGCTTACCACCTTGCCTAACGATACAGGTGGTCCCAGCAACAACGATCACGAGATTTCGCGCGCATCAGACGTTGAATTATTAAAACGATCGTTGCATCGCTAGGATTCAGTGGCCAATTAATCGCACGTCTGATTATTATTAGTATCGAGCACGATTTCGTAATTCGAAGCAACGACGACGCCGACGCCACAAAATATTAACGCCTCGCGTGCCGTAGATCGCACCTGCGAATATATAAAGTGCGCTGCGAGACCCATTACATAAGAATTAGCGACGAAGAGGCCACTTAAAACGTTCAATAAATCACGTCTCGGCGTCTCTCGCGCGACGTTACTCGAAATAGATTATCCCCGTTGATTATTTATTTTGCGAGAAAAGTTCAGAAACACCTCTGAAATTGTCCGATGCTACCCAAGTCGTTAATTTTTACCTTCAAAGCAAAATCCAGCACAAAATTTAGCACTTGTGATTTCTAAATAACATTGAGTTTCATTAATTTATTCGAATTCTTTGCCGTCATTAACATTCATTATTATAATTTTAAATTGTCCAACGCTTTTTACGCATTCACCAAAATTTGAATAACATATAACTAACTGTTTTTAAAAGAAAAAGTACATTTAATTTAGGCATTGATTAACATCAATTGTTTATTATGTCGTTGAAGTTCTTCCGAAAGAAAAATTGAAATTAAAATTAACGCTTGGAAAGTAATGGGCGGATAAAATTTAAATACGCATCAAGCAATTCCTATAAAGTCACTAAAGATTCATACTTAAAATAAATTATAATGTAATATTATTGTTGAAGGAAACAGTTGTTTAATGTATATTATTATATTAACAGATTACTTCAAATATATATCATTTTAATGTAAATATTTTATGACATTTCTTTATATCATGAAATAAGACGATTGATTCTATATTCATAGCATATTTCATTATCTATAAATATTTATAAGATATTCAAAACAACTTTGAGTTACAAGTAGTAATGACTTATCAAACATTTCTAATATATGTTTGTGTAAAAATATATTTTACTTTACTGATATGATTTAGAAAAAGTACAAGTGCATTCGTGATTTTGCATTATCAATAATGACGTAGGTATTTTAAGATTATAGACTTTGGATGTAATACACGCATCAGAATAAAATACGAATACTAATTACCAGACTGAATAATTATTGTTTGAGCAGATATGTAATAGAAAGAGAACAATGCTATAAAATACGAAATATTGGAAGACATTCCAACACGAATTATTAGATCGTTATAAATATTCAGTACACTAAACTTTATATAGTAGTTGCTTATATTGACGTTTAAAAATAATACTTTTTTGCATAAATGCTTTTTCAATTTCAAATAAATAATGCAACGAACTAGAACGCATTGATGGAAATCAGCGATTAAATTTTATCTTTAAACTCTTATTTGCCAAAATGTCATCATAAAATAACATTACATGCTGACTTATTGAGATTGCAACTACGCATTAATCTTGCTATCAAACCATTCAACATCAGAATTAATATTCATTTTAATTTAGTCTTCACTAACCATACATTCTGTACTGCATTCTTTTCCAATTATGCATCTTTAAATGTATTAATTATACTCGCTAACATACTATAATAAAATAATAAAACCTTATTTTATGATATTCATCTGAACATATTCAAAATGATAAATAGTTACAGCGCATTGCTACTGATCAACGCATGATATCATAGAGTTTATGAAATATCTAAATTAAATACTGAATTGAAATTAAACATCAAACATTATGTCAGTAATAATTTTATATTTGAATAGGAAAATAAAATGAGTTTATAATAATAGTTTAAAAGAAAGCAAATAAGACGTACAGTGATATTGAATATAAATTATAATGTTGTAAATTAATATCTGCATCTCAAATTTTTAAACAAAACAAAAACGAATATAAAGAAAAAAGATGGCTTAAAAAATATCTAGAATTTAAATTATTTTATTACATAATTATAAAAGAAACAGAAATAGAATGTTACTTTAATAAACTTATGAATTTATCTTTATTTTTTGATTAGTTAGGTTTCCTAACTGAAACAAAACGATGGATATTTAAAAATGTTCAAAGTACGGAGGTATAATTAAGAAACAATAGACTTAAGAAATAGATTATTTGAAACATAGAATTCTATTTTTAGTTTTCATATAGAATTAATTAATTATGAATTTAAAAAGACATCATGTTGTACAGAATAATTGCTAAAGTTAAATGAAAGTAAATAAAAAATACAAAGTATTTCTGATTCCAAGTAAAATAAAACCACAAATATTACGATGTAGATAATTTTACATTGTTAGTTTGCCTTTGTTCGTATATCACTGTAACAGTTTGAAACATGCTGATATTTCACACATAACTCATGTATCTTTAATGTGACAAGAAATCTTTAAATTTGGACTTCGAATGATACTTACGTTATTCGTCTTGAGAAACTTTGTTCAGTAACGTACATATAAACGCATGTGGGTGAGAAACACCTACGCATACTATTTATGGAGTTAAATCTCCCTGTGTCTCATGAATGCGAAATATGCTTTTGTTAACCTGCCAAAGTCTCTCACGTCATCTAAACTTGTACATGTCACAAACTACATTTCGACTAGTATCAATTGATAGATCTAGCCTAAAATACCTCCATTAATAACTACTTTTCACATATAATCTTTCCTGACACTTAAATGTAAAGTACATTTTTATCATGTTATCAAAAATGTAAAATTTGCAATAAATTATGAACCAGCATTACTGCAGCATTACTCATTTTTTATAATCTTAAAAAGTGAAACTAATTGTTGATTAAATAAGTGCTTGCATTTTGAATACGAATATTACATTTGATTTTAACTTTAATTTCACTTTTCATTAATTTGTAGATTCAAATTACTTCAGAAAAGTCATTATTGAAAATTTGTTTCTGATCACAAAATATATTATTACATATCGCTGAATAATGTAGATTCTTAAAAAGCAAGTTTCATAGTAAATGATAAAGTGCGATTTTGGTTAAGCAAATATCTATTTATTTGTATTTAAGTCGGCACATATATTAGAGTGTCTGAATAGTACTATATACCTATCGCAAAGACATAAGCGCCGGATGACCGGATGAGTGTTTGAGAGCTTCGCTCGTTAATTTCGTGATAATAATTTCTCGGCGTGCGTGAAACTGCTCGGCGTCCAGTCGCGCCGCAGGATTTAATTACGCACTGGAACGTAATTTCGTATTGCGTCTCTTAGAAAAATAGTTACTTACGTATGTACCACGAAAGACACGAAATAACTTCGCGTCAAGATACAAAGAGGCAATACAAAATTTAATGCCTTGCTTCATTTGAATGAAAATCGATGCAATCGACACGAAATTTGCAATTTCAAGGAGGAGCTAAAATTTTTAAATTATTAGGGTAAACTTTCATTATGTTTCAAGTTATTTTAAATCATTTTTATGACGGTGATCATTTAATTTTATGAGTTCATGATTATATGTAATATGACACAATTTAAAGTTATAAATTCGGTGAATCGATCAAATGAATTTTTCATTAGGTTAAAATAAATGAATAATTTTTTTGTTGCTAATAATTGCATCGAATGATAGTTATTTTATGAATATCTGTTACATGTTAATTAAAATATTGTAAATTTGATATAATTTATTCAATTGTTGAAACATTATCAAATAACAGTGATTTTCAAAAAATCCCTGAGTAGATAACGTATACAGATTGTCTCACGTGTACAAACTTGAAGTATGTAATTATGATTTTAGTCTGTCAGTTCAACGGTCATGAATATTCATCATTGAAACCATGTTAATAATTATATACCGCAACCCTTTCATGCGCATTCGCTTTCGTCGAAAGAAATTTGTCACTTCACTCACGTTCGCGCATTTTCGTAAGCTTAATAATCATTAATGTATATTAAAGTAATGTTCATTTATAGATAAACTATATTTTTTATTCGCCTATTATAAAATTAGTTATTTATTTACATATTAAAACATTATTTAAGTTTACAGAAAAATATTTCAGTATCAAAAGCTATTTTTTATAATTTACAATTGTAATATGAGAATACAAAAAAATGTCAATATGCATTATCAGTAAAATAATGCAAATTAAAGTAAACATATGAAACTAAACTACAAAAATATCATGTCATAATTCTTGCAACTAACATTGTCTGCTGCACGAGATCAGCTAACGAACGCGAGTCAGACTGAGTGACACTTTGCTTGTCGAAATTTTCGAAGAGGAGACAAGGCGAAAGGTTAAAATAACATGTGGGATGAGAAACAAGTTATTCAAGCTGAGAAAGAAGACAAGCGAAGGATACAATGAAGAGTGAAATGTTTGAACCGCACCCACGCGTCTCACAACTAGATGAACTGTTTGTTGTTGCGTTTCAATGAATTATCACTACAGCACAGCCTTCTGGTAGGATACTGTCGTATATTAACAGCTGAAAGCCAGCAAATGAGATCCAGGAAACATTACCATTACCTGTAGCTAACAGTCTTCTGTCGTTGAAAAACTAAAGAAATTTTTACTTACAGCCTATTATTGTTTAGATATGGTTAAATATATAAAATGAGATATAAAACGAGGAAAATTAAGGAATGTATATATTTAAAGTCATATATGTATCTATTGCAAATAGTCAATTAAATTAGAACTATTATTTAAAAGTTTATAAATAAAAGAAAAATGGATATTCATAAATGAGTTCATAGTCCAATAAATTTATCAGAACCTAAGTAATTATTCATCGTTTTAAATAAAGCTTTATCTCACTTTTATGAAATTGTAAAGCTAGATATTATATTATTCTTTAATAATCTTAATTTATCTTTTAATAGTGATCATTCAACTGGAAAATTGGAAAATGTTATATAAACCTACGTAAAATGCAACATGATTACCACAATCAAGAAACATTTAAATAAGTCGGTATTTTCTGAAAGATTAATAATCCGATTAGGAAACCTGACGTTAAACCAATATGTACTTTGATGAAGTGCAGGTCATCCACATATTCTCTTGTTCGCAGATTTATAAACACTCAACACTCAAAAGCATTGCCTTCTCATTATAGAACATTAATTAACCTAATTAATTATGTGATTAGAGGATATTAAGTGCATATATAGATCACTTATTACAGGAAAATACAAAATCATTAATAACAGTAGGTATAAAAGAATTCTTATAAATTTTATGGCAAAGAAAAAAATATTTTGTAGGCGTAAAAGAGAAGGCGTGAAGTGATAAAATGGCTTAATTTTCTCAGCCTTCTGGACAAATTAAAATTGGAATAATTCATCATTTTAAGCTTTATCGAAATTTATCAATTTGTAAATACTCTCACGCATTATAAGCAAATATAAATCACAGGTCAAACATAGCTTTATTGACACTGTAGACTATATAAATATCGCCTGGATATGTATGTTTCTGCTTCATTTTATTCAAATTTCTAATATATATTCGAATTTCTTTGTCAGCTCTTGAATATAAAAGTAGCTTTATTCTATTGTAATTCAAAAATTGCTGAATTCTAAATCCGCTTTTATTAGTTTTATTTTATCTTCCTTTATTTTCTATTTTATATTTCTATTTTAACTATCAAATTGATATAAATTTTGATGAATAACACCAATAACTCAAAAGAAACCAAAATTAAAACAGAAAATTGTTTCAAAAAAATATTCTTTATTCAATTTCTTCATATAAAAATGCTTTAATTTAAATTTTCCATTACATCAACACTGCACCAATTTTATATCCAGAATATAAAGATATAAATTATAACTGTAAGTTGAAGGTATGTGATAACAGTTGGCACAAATCAGTTGTATCACGAGTAGATTGTTGGTAGCCAGTGTGACAAATTACGGACAAGGAATGGTAATAGTCACACCACTGAATCACCATACTTTTCAGTTTGCTTTAACAATACGGGAGTTCCGCGTGAACCATGTTACGAATGACTATTGTGAATTATCGGCTATTAATCCAGTTCATGAATTGTCCTCGTCTTTATGACCTACGCGAATAAAATACTCTCAAATTAAATTTATGAATAACAATAATTATACAATTCATTGCCTATTTATACAAATCTGATATTTTTAGATGCTAAGAATGTAGAAATTTGGATTGTTTGTCTATCTTTTATATAATAATTACAAATAATGATTTTAGAAATGTATTCAAGCTTTTGATGAATTTCGGAAAAATGTTGAATCTTCTGAAATCTGATATAAGCTCGGTGAATAGGTCGAACTGGAAGCATGGAGAGTGACATTGATGCATGTCGACGATCATTCCACGTCACTAGCAGCAGTGGTCTCATCATCGCTATACAAACTGCCAACACACTATCCTTCTCTTTCTCTGCATACTTTATGCGATTATACGAATACCCACATGCATGCACGTTATATATACGTCACTATAAATACCATCACTTTGTAGCTTGAATCTTTGATTAGCTAAATTGAAGGAAATCTCCAGTAGTTGTAATATCCTGACAGTTATTGTTAAGATTTTGTTTCTTACTTCAAACATAATTTAATAAACGCAATAATAATGTTGCGTTGATTTTAATTCGAAAATGCTTTGTATGATTAATTCAAAAATTCTGAAAATAATCAAAATGAACATACAAAATAATGAAATAAGTATTTTTTAATTAAAATTAAAAAATTGTATTTTTTTATAAATCAATTTAAATAAATGAAATAATAATTTAAACGTACTCTATTTATAAAATATATTAAAATAGATACGAATTAAAACATCTTATATTACACTGCAAAAAGCTTAAGTTTGAATTTTGTTTATTAAATTGTTGCCTTACTACATATTTCAACATTAAAATAATTATAATCTCACAATTATTTTTCCCGATTATAATTATTGAAAACTAATTTAAATTTCAAAAGAGTTTGTTCAGTATCAAATGAAAAAATTGAACCAATTAATTACACGCCACAATTATCGATCAGTGAAACTCGTAATTTCCAAATCGTGACTCAAGAAAATGTTTCCACTTCACTAAATCTTTATCCATTCTCTATATATGTTTCTGCTTTTCATCAACCTGTCGGACAATAATTAATGCATAATTCTGCATCGACATCTCGATGGGACTAAATCGTAAAAGTGCGCACAACAAAGTTAAAAAAAGAAACAAATCCTGTAATACTGCAGCGTTTGAGCATATCATGAGGGTACCAGGTGCCCTTGATTCGCGCGAAGGCCGTTTTGTAGTTCTTGTCCCTCCTTGGCGAAGTCGGCATCACTGTGGGAAGCACCTTAATTGGCGGTAGCGTATTCGCGGGAGGGTTCCAGTCTCCTCTCATTATCGTTTATTTTAATTAGCACGGTCACTACCGGCTCCGTACTCACGGCCCGGAACCTAGGAGCGCGCCCTCAGGAGCTGCGGGATGTCCGCAGAGAAGCGGACGACAACGTCAACCCAGTTAACGTTGTTGCGTGTATTTCTGCCACGTAAATCCTGCATTATAAATTACCACGATATTGGTGAGGGACTCCTGCAGTGTAAACACACCAAGAACAAAATGGAGTCCCACGTTTTGGAACCCTTAAAGGCCCCCTGCCCATCTTTGGCTAGACTTCGTCGTGATATCTGATCCCCAAGGAATGCTTCTGAATTTCATGAGAACACTATTGCAATTTTGTCGCTTATTAACATTTGTCATCGGCGAAAATTACACGAAATTATGTACTGCTGTACTGTTATAAATAATGTGTGTTTAAGAGAAAAAAAGCGTTTTATTTGAACAAATTAACGATGTGATGATAAAAAGAAAAGTATAATTAATGAACAATCAATCTACGGCGTGTATGGTGAAAAGTTATTTAGCAGGGGACGTAATTAATTGAGTTCATTTTCAAGTTATTAACAACAATTAAGATTTGGTGGAAAAATTTGAATGCGTGTAATTATGAATAATGATTGATGATAATATATTATCAAGACTTATTAATCAAAATCTTATTTCCACCTTTCTACGGACGAAACAAAAATCGACGTATCGAATATAACGCAATTACGCGAAATCATCCTAAATCAAACAGGTTGGCTGGTACTTGCAATTCACATTAATCACAATACGCATTCGAGTTTTCGTGCACGAATGTTTTAACAAATCACCAGGCTTGTAATTCACAATACACGATCGATGAAAAGCATCCACGGCGGCATTAAAATCAAAACGTAATTTCTCGTAAGTAAACTCGAAGAAATTACGTGGGTGAGCATGAAAAGGGGTACGTCTCAACGAAAACAAGTCCTTGCTCGAGCGAAGATAATATCGCACTCTGAGATTTCAGGATACTAACCCATAATTATGCAATTCAGAGTGCTGACCATGAACTGTGATTAGCCATAGCACTTTGATCTACGGATATAAGCCGAGTAAGTACTATCTTTCTTGTGCATTGTAGCAGCAACCTAATCCCGATTAGTTGGCAGCTCGTGAAAAGTCTTTAATTAATGGAACAAAAATATAGTTGCTATGAAGTGAGTTGAGAGTGTGTATTGGTAACAAATTTATTTCAATTTATTGGTGAAATATTTATGAATGATGTATTTAATATAAAAAATATTATATAAAATATGATACAATAGGAATCAAGAGATACGGTAGAGTCTCTGGATAAGTACAAAAAAAAATTTTTTTTGTACAGTCAGGACTACCGTGTGTCTTTTCAGAAACGAAAAGTCCCAGTTTTTGACATTAAAAAATAATAATAAATAAATAAAAGATTATTGTCTTTCATATCATTGTGTAGCCTGCAGAATAAACAAAAACTTTTTGAAGTTAGTCTTTTTTTGTCTTTTTCTTCATTTTTTTCCTCTTCGTTTCCGTCAGCCTCAGCTCGTATAAAAGTGCGAATTAAAGATCCAAATGTACATACATATACATCATAATCTTGTTTCTGAAACTGTAGAAATTTATCTATGAACCAGCTAGGAGTTTATTATGGCCAACATTGGAGAAAAAATGGCTATATTATAACGAATGAAAGATATATGATTGATATGGAATATCATGAGTGTGTGTGTATATATACAATAATAGTATATATACACACAAAAGTATGTACTATGAATAGTATAAAAGTATATACTATTTTTTGCTTTCTATATCAAACAAATTGACTAAATTGTTAGTAATGAAAGATAGCATCAATAAAGTATACATGTAATATTATTCTTTAGATTAATAGTTGTCCCAGATTTAAATTTTTATATAAATTTCATATATCAGTACATCTAAAGAAGAAGCAGATATTTCAAGGTATCTATGATAAAGGTTACATTTCAAAATCATGCATAATATTCTTCATTGTGAATTCTGACATGTAACCTTTTTCACGGATAGATTGAAATATCACCTTTTTCGTTAGATGTATTGATATGTTAACTGATATCAATGCCGTGTATTAGGAATAAGTTTAGTAATAATTGTAATATATTTCTCAGTTTATTATCCGTTTTGATTATATTTTCATTATTATGACGCTCCGAATTTGGGAGTTTTCTGTAGCAAAACAAATTTTCACGTGTGGTGCCTCAATGTACTTGACCACTGTATTTGTTATCATTATTGTTTATTAAAATAAAATTTAATATTGAACATGCAGTTGAATCTTTCAATGAGTTATTAAACTACTTTTTAATTAATTGTTAAATTTTGAGATTTCTTATTTTTAAAATTACTCTGTTTTTTAATTATTAGAAATTTTTTGTACTTGGCCATAACTTTTCAGTTTTATACATTTTCATGTCAAAGTTTTGTCTGACACTGTATGTTTTCTACATAATATGTAATGTAAAAAATAAAAAACGGAAGATACAAAAGTAAACTTGTATAAAATATAAATAACAGAGTTTTAACAAATAACATTTTACTCTGGCAACGAAAATAAAGTATTTTTTCATTGAAAAAGGAGATCATCAAACTTAAACATCAATTAACGATGTCTTTTTTTGACAAGACGATATATACCGTCGTACCCTCTTATTCGTCTCATGGTAACAACCATGATACATGTTTGTAGACCCACCTCTTCAAGAGCTATAAGTGTTCCTTCGAGTGCATAGTACAGTGGGTGCTAACCATCGGACAATTAAATCTTTTTAATCGCTTCGGATAATTGCTCTGAATTAGATGGCACGATGTTTGGCGCTCCTTGATTATCCTGAAGTCCTGCGGGCTAAACATCGAATACTTTAAATTGTGCGTTTTCAAACATCTACAGTTAAAAACTATTTTCAAACATTAAATCTGCGACTGAATAAAATTGGATCTCGTGTGTAAATACAATTATTAGAACAAAACATTAACATGTTAATTTATACATTTAGAAATACATTTATTCCATGCTTGAAATTATAAATATATCAATTTCTCAAATAACACAATTCTTGCTATCATTAATATCCAGCTCACATTATATTTACATTCAAATTAATTTGAATAACTTCAATAAATAGTACAATTCCTACAGAGATCGTTTATTTCTATAAGCCTATTTGTACGTATCAATTTACAATGGTATCTTCTGCCAAAGTCGGAAAAATTGAAGCAGTGATTGGTTTGAATGGAAAGTATCGTTATGTTCAACGACGTGTCATTAAAAATTATTTACGACAGTGAAAGGATTGAGAGTATTTTACAAGTTAAATATGGTTGAGATTGTACACAAGATAACAGTAAAGCACAGTCTAAACCGGCCCTGCGCCTTTGTACGCGGCCCAATATAAGTGTCGGATGGACAAGGAACGAGGGACAAAAGTGGTCCAGAGGGAATTCTTAACGGAATGCGTCTTCGTGATTATTGGTCGTGATAATGATCAAGTCGATGGGAGTTGCCTATGACGTTATTGTGGGTCGCTTGAAATGTCCTGCGGGGACTTGTGAGGGTGGTTATTACCCTGCGACCGGTTTCATCTTGATTCCACTTTGGTTTTCGACTTTAGTACCAATGGATCCAGTGCCACAAGAATTCTGCCGATACACGCAAACGAAACGAGCTTTGAATTGCCCTTTGATTGTTCGTTACCTAAGTACAAGTAACAAGTAACATTAGTCACGTGAAAATAGGAGACATTAAAAATAAATACGCGAGGAATAATTTTACTTCTGTTATTTATGATGTCTATTAAGTTTAATGTACGTTTGATGTACGTTTAATAGATCTTTCGGAATTATTGCGCCTCAAAAAGCACGGATAAACGTTTAGCTAAAGTGAATCTTCTATTAAAATACTAAAGGTCGAATTATGTTTTTGCGATTCTTGAATGTATCATTTAGAATGTGTGAATTATTCGAGTAGGCTATTATACTGTGCTTTATAAATGTCGGTTTCGAAAGTTGCTTAAATGATATCTAAATAGAAGATTATACGTTGAATTTTATGATAAAGAACTTAGTTTAATAGGATGTTCATATTTAAGCAGATTATAAAAATAATTAAGTATACAATTCGATACGTTAAGCACTTTTATTCACTTTTTTACTCAGTATGATATAGTATACGTATGAAATATTGATTAAACAATATTAAGCAAAAAATTTATAGAAAGTGTTTGAATGTGTGTGTTTATATTATGAAAATATGAAAAGAAACTTTTAATCTTGTTTATTATAGTAAAATTTATTTCAAACTTGACGTTTATTATAGCTTTGCGTCACACAATTAAAACATTCTGACGAAAAATTTTATCATGCAATAAAATTAAATGACAAAAAGTTGTTGTATATCAAATTAATTTATTGAACAAAATCGAGCTAACGAAACGCAAAAACCAATTTAAAAAGTAACAATGTCGAAATTTTTACAAACGCCAAAGCACATTCCTATGGAATACCCTCGAGAATCAGAGTTAGCAATTAGATAGTAGCGATTAAAAGTGGATTTTAATTGGTCAACGAGAGAATGCCTGAAGAAAATCGAAACGATTGAGTTGAGGCTTCTGTCTCCTTTTCACTCCAATTTTGTTTATTTGACCTTCTCTTTTCATCTAAAGACGATAAATCTTTATAAAATGTAAGCAACAACAAGTAACGAAATCACGTTTATACGACTGCTGCGAGATATTAGCTTTTACAAAGAGTTACAATCTTATATTTATTTTCATCAAACTCAATTTTACAATTCTAATACTTTCAAATTATATCTGGCTAATGGATTGCAATAATAATCTAAAAATCTTATTGTAGTCAATTAGTTGAATTTGATATTCGTGAATCGTACAAACATATAATAATAAATTAACTGTTATGAAAAATTATGTAATGATTTTTTAATAATAATGATTTGCATGATGTAATTGTTTAATAATTTAAGCAAATTAGTGTATTTATAATATTAACTAATGACAAAAAATACTATATTTAACATATACTATACGAATAAAAACTTTCCAAAATAAATTTTCTAGGTATAGCTTAATAATACGTAACGTGTATTATAAATATTTTTCAAAATTACTTCAACAACTTTTTTGTACTATAAAACATATGATAAAAAAACAAATCATCACTAATTCAAAATATTTAGCAAGACTTAGTTTTTTGTAATTTAAATATTACTCTACGCATGTGGTATATAATCATAATATTACGAGAAATTATAAAGTACCAATTATTTGAACTTTTTGTTGAACAATTTTGAGACTCTTGTCTGAATCATTGGTCTTACAGACATATTACGGCAAAAGAATTTCAATGATCGTTTGGTTGCAAAATTCTGCCCAGAGTAAAAAGCAAATCCTTTCGCTCCGATGATTTTAAGTCGTGCAAAATTTGTAGGAACAACTGTCATTGCCTTCAGCTAGTATCAGACCCATCTGTCTTACGAGGGCGGAGTGGTTCAAAAAGTGCTTTCGAAGAACTGCAGAGACGGTCCTCCGTTGCCCCTAGACTCGTGTCTAAACACAGTCCTCTCAGCAGTTGGATATGCTATCGGGAATATCGCTTTTTTCGTCAGAAAACATTTTTTTCGCCCATTTTTTGCCAATGATGAGCACGTGCTGCTTATACGCAAAAGTACAAATTTCGTCGCGTGACAGCCGTGACTTTGCTGCTCATGCCGGAGGCTGACTATAAAAAATTCGAAACAGACAAAAATGCCAGGGTTAGAAAACATCGCTGTCGAGAATATTATAGCTATTTTATGGTTCGAATATTTGCATGAATAGGAACACTTTTCTTGCATGATCATGCTGCAATATACATTTATCTGTGAGAGTGTCCGAATCTATGAAAGTTACCTTTTGATTGAAACAAGAACAAAAGTTCTCCACCAAAAAATCAAGAAGAAACATGAAGATACATTTAAATTCATTTTTGAATAACATTTGAAGTCAATTTTCAAATAATCTTATTAAATTCTACTGCAATGTCGGAATAATATTATCAAAAATGCAGATACTAGACATATTTTGTTGTTCATCAGTGTAAGAAGAACCTGAAACATTTTAAATTAATATATAAAAATGCTGAAATAAGAAATATAAAAAATTATCTGTTATATTAATATATAGAAATTATGTCATGATACAAAAGTGAATTATAATTATAAAAGAAATGTCCTTTATGTACATATATAAATGCAAGTAAACTAAAGCACAAATGGTGAATCCATTTATTAGATTCTGCGCCGTGGGACTCTTCGAAATCATTGTATCTTAAGCACCAAATTACACGTAAACTAAGTGGCCGCGAGTCAGATTATTATTATCACATCTGAGTGAGTTGGCCTTCCGAGAAACATTGTGGTACACACGTGTGCGGCTTCGTTTGTGTACAGCTTCTCTCCTCATTTGAATATGGATCAAATTGGTGGCGATACCCATTATTCAACCCACAAAATGTTGTAGTGACAGCATTTTTCGTTCATTTTTCAGCTCATTTTTTATCATCTTTTCATACAAGTAAATGACCTCTTCTAAATATTATTATGAAATTCTTTATTCCAGCAGTAAAAAGTTATAGTATGTGACTATCGTATTTTCGTTGACATTCCTATCAAATATCACACATATTTTTATTCTGCATAATATTTTATAAAATAATATAATGACAATAGAATTTCGTCTATACATATAAGTTTTTATTGAGTCTAGATGTAAACCTTTCTTTCATATATATAAATTGTAAAAATGCCTGAAGCATAACATAGCAGTTGATATTCGTGTAACAAAAGTTGCATTCCAACTGATGTATTCTTTGGCATGTCGACGGAATCGACAGACGCCAAATGGAATTTCGTGGGTGGATCTCAGAGAGGTAAAATGTCCTCAGGCTCTCTTTGCAAAGTTGAGATCGACTGCGACGACGACTTGCTCTGGGCTGTCATCCTGATCATTGTAATTAGAGTTTCCTTTGAAGCGTCTCGCATACGGCTTGACGAAATGACCCACTAAAAAAAAAGAACTTAAAATAAGAAGCCACCGCCGGCCCGAATTCGTCGAATCGACAAGCAGGACCATTTTAATGCGACTCAGAATTTCGTGGGAGGCTACGCTCGGTATTTGCCGGCAGTTAAGGTGCCAACCCGCGCTCTATTTGTTAAATTTGTCAATTGCCCTAAAAGAACTTGAGTTCGACGTACTCAAATTATTTGTCGACCTTACAAAAAAGAACCATTCAAATTTTACTTTAAGCAATTAAAATCAGTATTATTTCAGTCGAAGTAAGTTTTTGCAATAATTAATGTAGTTAAAGTTATTATAAATGAAATTACATTGTATTTGGTTTAATAACAGAAGTTTTATTATTCAAATCAAATCATAAGACAGTGTTATAGAACATCGTATCTACAATAAAAATACAAAGATATAAGTCGTGTAACATATGCGTGATAGTAATCCTGTGCTAATGAAGATCTTCGATCTATAGTATTTTTCACGATATATGTAATATATAAATATATACGCATATATAATAATGCGATGAATAATGTTCTAGAAAGAACGGCAAAGTTTGAGTGGTGGGAAGGTTGAGGAAAAGGACAGGGTTGATGAAATACAAAAATAAATCGCATATCGTCAAAAACACCATGATAGAAGGCACAACAATTGTTAAATAGAAGCATTCAAAAATGCTTCGTGCTCCTTTCGTTTTTAAATTAATGCGCAATTTGGCGCTTTGACGATAATGCGGATGATCGAAGATATTCAGGCATATCGGAAAAAAGTCTACGATATTAAAAAAATAACGGCTATTCTTCAAGACGATTTAACCAAAAATGTACTATGAAGTCGATTTAGTCATAGCGCCAAAATTATTTTGTTATTTAATAAATTTCAAGCTTTTTTGATTTTTTTGATTCACAGTTGAGTTCATGTTGAAAGTCTGTTATAGATATTAATTACCAATTTAAAATTGCTAAAAATGTTTATATTTTTAGCAACGATATGATGAAACGGATGTACGTATTCATAGTACTTAATGAGTATTCGTCCTCCGCTGATTATTCGTGGGTTTAACAGAATCACTTGGATGTTGCAAATCAATCGATTGTTTGCATGCACGCGCGTATATTCTTCAGTAGTTGTGTAAATAAAACAAAAATTATTTGAAAATTCGTTAGCTTTATTTTGTTGTAATTACTTTTTTATTGTTTCAATGCAAGCTTACGTTTCAACATTATTTTTTCATTTACACAACTGTTTTTACTACTATTCAAACTACGAGTTCTCTTGATTATGTATAACACGTGTATAAATATACATGTAGCGTAATCGAACATTAAACAATTAATTTTCAAACTGTAAAACCGGAGACAACTTTTTTTTAATTTCTAAACTTATTAAATTAAAAGGATTATTATTTTTAAAAAAGAAAAAAATCGATTTTTATTCTTAGAAATAAGTCAACAAAATAAAAATTATTATAAATTAGTAACATGTAGGCAATTAGTTAGCGTATTTCTTTTTAAATATGTAAAGTCAATAATTCCAATATATACTCATAAATGTATATAAATATTTTTCGATAAATACTTCACATATTTGAGAAGCGGTATTTTTTCTGTTATAAAAAAACGACTGCGGCATATTTAAAATATACATGTCATACGGAGATTCGAGTATAATTTTATGCGAAGCGAAAAATTAAAAGTATTAAAATAGACTTAAAACTTCTCTTATAAACAATTAAAGAACACAACGCATAAAATCGATTAATAAAAATTTGTACAGTTTGACAATGTGAGTGTCGACATATTTTCGATCCTATTAAAAGCAACGTTCCAATCAATTTTTTGATTTTGTTATAAATAATATCGTAGTCAACTATAAGTTCACTACGCTCACTATTTTAAAATTGATCTTAACTTTAACGCATCTAATCGTTTATTTACACTAACAGTACGGTGACGAAAAATTATGTTTGTATAAATATAAATATATAATTAGAAAAAAAGAAGAAAACGCAATGAATACTGCCGCAACCTCTTTAAAACAAGAGCGTTTTACTTCTAGCTCTGTAATATCATTGTCTCCACAACCCAAACGAAGTATGTCTTTTCCTTCGCGAAAATACTTGATCCAGTCTTATTAATAATAATACTACCTTATTTTCATTGTTTATTTACATAAAAAATTATATATTAATATTAAAATCAAGTTTTTATCTTATTATTTCTTCCTTTTATTTAGTAATTTCAAAATCAAGTAAACATAAAATTAAGGAAAACAAAAGAGGAAAAACGAAAAAAAATAAACGAAATGAATTTTGCATGATTCCTTTTGACATTAAGTCGGGTATAAATCATCTTAATACATTGGTAATATAGTATATAACGAGTATAATTGAACAGTACAATTGTCATATTAGTTATAACCACGTTAATTTTGAACAAAGTTTTACCAACATTTGTGAACATTGAGTATCATGTTGTAATAATGTACGTATTACAAAATATTTTTTTATATATTATAATAAGAATGGATAGAATTGTTATATTTAATGTAGTAGATATACATCGTTTCAAGATTCCAAAAAATACAAAAAATAAAGAAAATGAAAATATAAAATGTATCACAATATCGATGCGAATATTTTTTGTCTTAATTAAACGTCAATTCCAAAATGTCTTTTGTGTATTACAAAATATTATAAATATCAATCACAAAATTATTTGCGCGATGGAAATGAAAACTCGTGTCATTTTCGGGTCGTTCATTCCTCATAACTTGCTTCGTTATACGTTACCATAATTTAGATTATACTATTAATCTTTATTTTAGTGATGGGTCGTTTATCGAGTCGTAAATTATTATCGAATGTTGCTGTAGGTTAATTAATTAACCTGAATTCGCATTATTTAAGTTTTCTTTCGATTGCATGTATATAATGCTAAATGTATTAAACAGGAGGTAAAGCCCATAAGGTAGCTGTTTTGTCCGCTGATGTACTTAAGAAAGAAAATTCTGTCGGATGCCAGCGTCCAGAAATAACTTTATCCTGATGTTGGGCAACAACGACACTTGGTAGAGGCATTGTAAGATCACCTGCAAATATAACAATATTATAACTTGCATCATAAATTAAAACATTATAAGAATTTTAAAAAAAAGTTATTAACAAGTCATTAGAAAGTTTGATCAGTATTAATTAACTTTAAATTAACTTAACTTAACTTAACTTGAAGAATAAATATTTTTATTATATTTAAAAAAATGCTGCTTTATATTTAATGTTTCATAAAACCAAAATTGCGTTATGGCTTAAAATTTATGTTTATATTATGTTCTCTCAAATTGTAATTCTAGATTAAACTGAATTAGTTCAGTTTTATAATATTAATAGAAGTTACAATGACAGATAAAGCCCATATCGAACCTTGTAAGTCAGTAAGAACGAGTTTGTTATCGTAACCGCCAGTCAACAAGTAATAAGCAGATGGTGAAAATCGAATGCTTCTAATATCAGCTGCATGTGGTTTGAAACATTGTACAGTTCTGCCACCACGAATATCAAAGAGAACGCAACTACTGTCCTCATGACCGGAAACTAAAAGTCGTCCAGAAGGATCCACACATAGCGCTGCTACCGGACTGCCAACCTGTAATGGTATCAAATGCTAATTAGAGGCGAAGTATAATCGCTATTCAATAAAAAAAAGTACTCTCGATGAACTGTTGTTTCAAGTAAATGATGTTTTGAAAAGTAATAATAATTTAATTATTTCAGTAAGTCATAAATATTGAAACTGCAATTCATCGAGAATAAACCTTGTAATAATATGTTTAAGGAAATATGCGGTGGAATACACTAAAATTTGATAGATTAGCAAGTTTTTTGATTAAAAGAAATAGAAATTTATTTTATATAAGTAGAATGATAGAATAAGCCGGATAAAATATTTCAAACATATACAAATAAATGAACAACTTACTCTACTGCCAGGTACAGTAGCAGGTGTGACCATATTCACACAGCCTCGTGTTCTTAAGTCCCAAAATCGAACGGTTTTATCTTGCGATCCGCTTACAAACATAGCACCACCCCAGTTGTACAAAGTTAGAACATGTCCACTATGTCCACTTAACGCCTAAAATATATATAAAATATTTTATTATTACCATCATTAGCTTTAACTCCTACACATTTTTTTGAATTAATACATATATATTAATAAAATCAAAAATATTAATAATGTTTTACCTGGAATGGAGTTCCAGTTGCGCAGTCGGTAACATAAATTTTACAATCACCAGCTCCACCACTGATCAGAAGACTCGATTTGTTTGAAGTATCTTCCAAGAAACACAGATCTCTAACAGTTCCATCGTGCATAGTTAGCTCGACTTCTTGACCTAAAATCATTATATTATAAAAATATGTTGGAATATTTAATTAGAAGATGACAAAATGTTCCTTTAACTTGGTAAAACATACTTTTATAACATATTGAAGTATTATTTTGTCTTTTAATTGAAAACAATTTTATATAACATAATAAAGTATCTATTAATTTGCAACATATACCTTCCAAATTAGATGTATCTGCATTAAATCTCATAAGTTTGACTGTTTTATCATTGCTACCCGTTGCCATAAGTTGTCCATCAGGGGTCCAAGCAAGACAGTATATGGATCCTTTATGATGTTTCGTTCTTTTGAAGAGAACCGTGGGTTGATACGTTTGATGGTCTTCTCTGAAAGTTGATTAAAAAATTAGCCCAATACTAATTTAGATTTTAAGTAACACATTTTTCACTATATATTAATATACTGAAGTAATTAATATGCAATTTTCCTTTTTATTGAAGTAGAAGTGAAATATATTAAAGAAAAACAAAATCCTTTCGCTCTATCGTAAAACTGAGAATATCTATTGACGATTTTCTCATGTATTACTTTCCTTAGATCTAAAGAAGAATATTCTATTTTGCTCTCAGCACCCTGCTTTATCCTGTGCGATAATTAAACAAAGATCATAGGCCTGACTGAGGGATTTGTCAGTACTTGAAGCGTGGAAATGGGGAAGAGAAGAAAGGAGATCGCAAAGGAAGTGAGAAACTTTCTCGTGTAATACGGGTGGATACTAATTAAACATCGCACAAATACATGTGTTCTTTTTTTCTTTTCTTTTAGAATTAAACATGTTTTTTACAACTTTTAATTATTTATATTATAAATAAATTTGAATGCTACATTTAACATATATTTTTGTGTTCAAAAAAATGTAAAAATATTAACTTAGCGATTAATATTTTTAAAGTTTGGTCATAAAGTATAAATTATAAAGACTTTAAAGATTCTAAAATTAAGTAAATTATATTTCCGAAATATATACAAAATACATGTGGATATGTGAACATATATTTTCCACAATAATTCATATACTTAATATATATTTAAAATATATTTCTGAAATATAATTGTAAAAATATATTTTGGAGCCAAAAAGTTATATATTTTGACATACATTTTGATGTATATTTTTTCCGCTCGGGTGGCTTTATATATTATGCATAACATTGTATATTCCAGTATGTTTCACTTTTCTAAAGTGAAATTAAATTATCAGAATCACATATATTTTGTTATTTAAACAATAAACTTTAATTATACAACAGATAAATCATTGAAATGAAAACTATCTTGAAAGAAATGAAAGCATTGTTCTTCTGCAATTATACATTTCAATTACATCTAAATGAATTTCTTCCATTATTCACGACGCTCATAATTTTAACAAAGTACTTTCCTGTAGATCAATATCTCATGAATTGATCAATACTTCAATCTTATCACATCACATTACTGCTATACACAATCATACATAATTGTATTCTAATTCAAGTCACATAAATGATAATTTATTAAGATTTTATTCGGGGGAAATTCATTTTATTAATACAAAAAAGATATAATGAAAGCCGCGAACGAAATCATTAGCACAAGCATCGTTAAGAACCTAGGAAGTGTTTATTTTCACCGAGCAACAGGTGTCAATCGCAAAACCTGCGCACGGGTTATCCTTGATTATCTGGATGTAGGTAGGCAAGTAAGTATACTGGCACGTATACGTAATGTGCCAGTCAGCGCTTCTTTTAAACGCGATTTGCGATTATTCGTTTACGTTACAAACGACTGCCATCCTGAACTCCATTATTACAAGCAAGTACACTTCATTTTTCATTTCTATCCTTCGTTCCGTCGATTTATAATTTTCTGCTTCAAATTTGCAAACGTGACTTTGATGATTTGACAATCTAGTTCACGCAGTGTCCTACTGTCCGATAAGTTTCTATTTTGTCTTTTAACGTAGAGATAATATGCATATTGTATGATTCATAGAGAACTATTTTGAATACAATTGTTGTTTAAGATATAGTAATTTGAAAGAAAGAAAAATTGCAATTTTATGTAAAAGTTCAATTCAAAGTAAAACCAGAACTTTTGAAATAGTTATTAAGTCATAAGTGATTCAATTTATATCAAAACATAAGTCTGATTAATTATTAATGAGATCATTGCGTTTTGCTGATTAGTAATTGAATAATTAATTGGTAATGGGCGTAAGTAATACTAAACATACATTAATTTGATTAAATTATTAAAATTATATTTTTTAAATTCAAAAGCATGATTTCGAACATAAATTAAATTATGTTTTACCTAACATCGTGAAGTTTCGGGTATGCGCAAATGCGTAACGTTTTTGAATTTGACCCAACGGCGTACAATTTTCCATGAGGATGAAATTCGGCACATCGAACAGCTTGTACATCTTCGAGAGTAGTCACTGGCACGAATCTTGGTCGACCACTAGAACTGCTGCCATTACTTCCATCGAGATCTGCTCTTGGTTCCGGCTGTAACCATTTAGAATAATTAGTAAATCATAAATAAATAAAAAAAAAAACAACAACAAAAACAACGATTAAAAGGATGCAAGTAAAATAGTTTGAACGTGTATACAATTAATATGAAAATATTTTTGCATATAAATAAGCAAAATTATCTTTTTAAAGATGTTCAATTACAAAATTACATATTTGCAGAAATGTGAATATGTAATTTCGTCACAATTTTTCTATGAAACTGAAAAGATAAAGGAATTAAGTATTATCATATTTCCTGCGTTGTATAATTGTTCATTACTTAGATTAATAAAACGGGAGAAGAATATGTAATTGATATCTGATTAGACGAATCTTGATAATTACTTTAATAATTGTGCAAACGAATATAATTTGAATAGTAAGAGTTCTTAAGGTAATTATTCAGCTATATAAGATCAAAAAGGATAGAGCTAATGGTGAATTCATTAGTGGAACAGAGAAACAGTGAATTCGATGTCATTAAAATATTTTCATATTAGCAATATTAAAATAGAAAATCCAATTTTAATTTTTAAGTAAATGAAAAATGTCACACAATATAAAATATAGTAAAAACTAATTCCAATTTTTTCAAGAGAATATATATTTAAGTGGTAATAAAAGTTACTTTCATTTGCATTGAAATATACAATTTTTAATTATTTTATCGACATAAAAATGTGTATTGTATTTCAATGAGCTATTAATTTTTCAATCTAGAAAAAGTTGTGTAACATTTTCATCTTCATTGAAGGAAAGATTTTTACGCGCTGAAATGTTCAATTAATACAAATAATTATTTCAATTAAATCGCAAAAAAACTTTCCTTCATTTTCAAAATTGCCATTACGTAGTTTATCAACAACTTTCTCAATAATAATTATTATATGATAAATTGAATTCTACAAAATTATTGTTTTCAAGTTACTCTTAAAGAAAACTAATTTTTTACAAAATACTTTATTGCTCTATTAACCTTATTTTCTAGAGATTTTGATTATAGATTTAGTTTTACATATTTTACAAAAGAATTGTATTCAAGCATATAATGAGAATTCAAATGCAAGAAATGAATTTTCAAAAGTAATATTGTAATATGCTTTTTTACAAGTCAAGTTGGTCAGACATAACATAAATTGATGAAACATTATTTTAAGGGCAAGAGGAATAAAATTATCACATTTTATCTTAAACATTGCAACTTCTACCGCAAGTTACTAACACATACAGGATATTGCACGCAATTTGCACGGTGTTTTGGTTAGAATCGTATATATCTTTGTGATAAAAAGAAGGGAACTTATTGTATTCAGTAAAAATTACTATTTTACGTTAATAATATACAGAATAATTCTGTACATTGACCTACGATACAGTTAATGCAATGAAAAAATATATTTATCTTGTATGAACTCTTATATCAGAGTAAAATGTTACTTTTTAATGATATTCCATAATCTAGCACAAGGACAAACATATCATACCTTAATACCTTAAATCACTAAAAACTTATTTTATAAGCAGTACATAATTTTATTTTAATAATTGTCTATTGATTTCAAAATGGAAAGATAATCAAAATATCTGCGTTTAAGGTTGCTATTATTCTATGCAACTACTGTAAAATCATTACGCTCATAGTATCTGTTTCTATATGATTAACGTAGAAATTATTTTTCTTCTAAGAAAAAATAAGATTTTATATCTGTTTTTTATTTTAAATTTGCTAAACACTTCATAGAAAATTAAAATGAATGATAACGTCAATTACTTTTACTTTTGTATAATCAAATATTTGTATAGCTAAATTAAACTAAAGTAAGTACAAAAATGTAATTCAATTAAATTTGCATAATTTAGAAGAATTATTTAGTAACAATTTGTAAAGAATTTTGATAAACTATTTATTTCGTTTTACATTATTAAAGCAAAGGCAAGTGTGTGCATCATTGTAATAACTTTTTTATTAGCTACAAAAGTGGATGTTCTATTATTGTGTGATAAAACAAATTTTACAAGATCAAATCAGTATAACAGCAAACAATTCCGTTATACGAATGATGTAATAATAATTATTAACATAACCAGCAACGTGCGTGCGGCACGCGTTGAAAATTCGTCGCGCAAGGCCTCTTGCGATAACAACGCATAATGCACAAAAATCTCATCTTCTTTGCTAATTTGTTGATCCGTGGTAGAAGTAAGGTAGATAATCGACGAATTAATTGCAAAGCACAAGAGAAGTCGAAAGTAAGAGTATATATCCCTCATTTTGTAGACTCAAGGGAAAAAATATAACCACATAGGAAACTATTAAAACTTTATCGTGAAGTAAATCTAACCATAAATGTTAGGAAAAAATATACCGTTTTAATGCAACTAAACTGAAGAAATGTTAATATAAATACATTATGTCTATTATTATATAATATTAAAATAATAATAACATTAATTTTAATAACATAGATTTGAGTTTAAAACTTTTATTTAATGATTATGACAGGTTGAAATGTACCCTGATAAAAAGTCAGTTAGGCTGGAGTAAAGTTAATTTATTAGTTTCTCGAATTGAGTAATTAATACAAAAAAATAAAAAGTTAGTGTGAAATTTTATTTAACAAAATTATAGTAAACAAAATATTTTTGGACCGGTTATATGAAATAAATTTGTTATGTTATTTTAAAATTGCATTTCAAAGTCTAATTTGCATGTTAGTTCTATTTTTATTCATATTTTAAGTGTGTGTATTAATTGGAAAGATCGAATGATAACAGATCTGCACCTATGAAATTATTAACCGGATACATTTTCTTGAATCGAAGCAAAAAAATGATCAAGTGAATGGTTCAATTAACGAAAAACATTCCAGGTATACGATGTGAACTCGAAATATACACTTTTTCTCTCTTCGAAATCCAGTATTCGGTAGTATACTGGAGTACACGACAGTTTGACCGAGTTCGTCCTTGTCACACGATCCCAATTAATATTCCACTTTCACTGCAGAATTGTGTTTAATGGGTTTTAAATCTACATACATGCATTCGAATACCTACTCTGAATGAAATGCCAAAATGTCGCAAAATGTGTAATTTTCCGTTTTTATTTAGAAAAATGTAACTTTTCAAATAACTCTGATTTTTCATACTAATGTATTAATTTGCAAAACGAATTTAAAACCACTTCTGTAATTATACTTTTTATTAAATTTAAATTACAAGTTGTCAGAAAATTATTTATTAATTATTCGGATAAATTTAAAATAATTTAAATTAAATTATTTAAACGATAACGTCAAACATTATAATTGCGGTTGTTTTAAAAAACTGAAAAATATTTTTTTTATTATTTATCATATTATACTTTTTATACAATAATAGTTGTAAATTTTGTTCACATAGTCAAAACTAAAACATACATTCTCTAATTGATCCGATTAATATCTTGCACAATCCACTTTTTCTCAACATAACAATGAATGTTTTATTCGGAAGTACAATAATACAGTGTACTTCGTAAAACAGTGACATACAGTCCTATTCATCTAATGTACATCGTCATAAATAGAAACAAAATATTGCACAAGAAGTTACATAGAATGAGAAATTACACAAAGATGAACCTTTTTCTTGACAAACATTATCCATAAATAACAAAAAACAATTACATTAAAAAACAATGGGATTAAAAATTGAAAAATTGCAGCTTTACAATATGATTTTATTTTATATGTTTGTTTTAAGGAAACCTTAAAACTTGTTAATATTAATTGATGATTAATTAATAACTTGTTAACTTCATTAATTTATTATACACTTATTTTAATATGCAAGTTTCATAATCGACTGAAATAATATGAAAGAAATTTGATTAGATGAGAATGATACAATTTTGCGAAACATAAATCAGGTTCCCATCTATATAAATGCATGCCGATAAATTACCTAAAATCAAGATAAGTTGCGAAAAAAGAAATTTTCGTCTGAAAATGTTGGATCTCATGAATAAAAGGAATAATTAGAAAATCGTACAACACGTCTATTCACCAAGTGAGAACGAGGCCGCGAAGCTTTCTTCCGGCCGATCGGGCGGAAACGTTCAATCGGCCGGAAAAAATATGCATTGCGGAAATAGCTTAATTTCGATTTCATTGGTCTGTTTACTTGGTTAAGTCCCAAACTGTAGAAAAGCCTTTTAGAAATCAACGCCCAATTATTATTTTTCTCGTTGAATTTCTCTTTTATTCTTTCATTACCGAAACATAATAAATCAAAAAAAGCGTAATCATAAATTCAATTTTTTTACGAAATTTATCATTTTCCAAAATAGATAATGAGAAAAGACATAAATTCTGTCGTAATTAATTAAAGAAATTTTGAAATCTTCGAAATTTCGAGATATTAAAGTCATGCAATTATTTTTAAGAAATTTATCGTTACTTTTTTGCGACAAATGTGAAAATATAGGACACATAAT
>JABFPJ010000217.1:0-52610 GCA_022817425.1 Gryon sp. ZL-2020 | reverse complement strand
ATATCAAAATATTCTCCCATAATCCGAGAATGTCGCTCTGGTTGTTTTAGAATAATTTATTGCATAATATTAATATTATTAAAAAAGACACTAACTCCGGGGTAGCAGAACTTCGCCATTACCTTAAGGTGAGACGTCGGAAAACATGCTATATTCGGAATTTAATGAAATTTCATTTAATTGTTCATTATACTATCGTCTTTGATTCTGCAAATTTGGAGCATGTTTGTCTGCCTATAAATGATATATATAGATATACAATGTCAGTTTTCATTTATTTTGAAAATAAATAAAAGAGTTTCTTAAGTTATTTAATGGCAATTTGTATGTGGCCCTTAAAGGCCCTTTATTCAGTTATAATTAAGGGCTATACATATTATCGCCCTTAAAGGTTTTTTAAAGGTTAATTACGATGATAACCATTACAGGCTGATTTTGTTACCTTGAGAGGGCACGATGTACACTGAGCCGATAAAACTCCAAAAAACAGTCTAATTTACACCAGACATTGTTGTATTAGTACAATTTTGTTTATTGGGATTAAAGTTTATTGACATTTAGGTGATTCTCACCTGTAGTTGTTGACGAAACGTCAGTCATAGGTGTTTCCTCACCAGACAGTGAGGTTTTTATAATTTTTTTTTTTAAATACACTAGACATTGGTGTTTAACCTGCTCAGTGTATTTTCCTGTTAATAAACATTTAAGTATTTTCTAATAGGAACTTTTAAGGGTCCTTTTTGATCTACTCTTACGGGTTTCATTTATTGCTACCCTTAAGAATACCTGAAAGGTAACTTGTATAAATGACCGTAAAGATTGCATAAGCAGGGCCCTGAAAGGGCCTAATATACCTAACCCTTTCTAAATATTTACTCATTTTTTATTATAATAATCGACCCTTTTAAATATTTACTTATTATCTAGATAGGCTCTTTAAAGGCCCTGCTCTGATTTACCTTTACAGGTTTTGTTTATTGCAACCATTCAGGGACCTTTAAAGATATATTTTATTATTGCCCAAAAAGGTTGCATATATCGGGGCCCTAAAAGGACCCTGATCTGATTTACTTTTACAGGCTTTGTTTATTGCAACTATTGAGGGACCCTTAAAGGTGTATTGTATTATTGCCCAGAAAGAATGCATGTTTGAGGCCCTGTAGGGGCCTGTAATGGCTATGTTGGTTATAAAATTAAGGTGGCGACCTAAATAGGGCCTGGAAGGGCACTGAAATTGTAACCCGTATTGATCATGCCCTTAAAGGCCCCTAATGATATCATGGTTCGCCAGCACAAAAATACGCTTGGGAAATCAAGTAGAACAACTTTCAGAATTACTAGACTAAAAATGCTATTTTTAGTCTAGTAGAATGTCCCACCTTAAAACAAAATTTTAATTTTGATTCTATCTTTATTTTATGTCTCATTGCGCTAAGAAAAATAGTTGATTAAGTTGACTATCTAAATTGATAATTTAATTAATAAAAACTTAATTTATTTAACTAATTTTTATTAAAAAATAAAATAAAAAAAGACCTAACTAAATTATTTACAGAAGTGAAATACTATATGATTATTATTATTTCAAAGTAAAACTTTTCATAGCAATATTACGCAGCAATTGACGGGAGAAAGTTCGTCGACACGCACAAATAAATGTCCATTGTGATTTTTGCACTTTTTTGTCCATTTCAGTCAAAAGATTGCACAAAAAAATCAACTTTTATTCTGCCTTAGCTTCAATTAAATCCAAAAAAGAAGAAGAAAAAATTAAATATAAATATAAACATACAATCACATAATAATCTTATTCATAAAATAAATACCGTAACTAATTCCAATTTCATGTCCTATCTTCAAACAAAAAAATAAGAAATAAAGATAGAAATCTATAGCAAAGACGTAAGACTTAAAAGTGTGTGAAAACGCACTCGAAATAAAAAGACCATAAAGTGATAATCTGAAAAACGACAATATAACATTTTTATTTGTTCTCGCAGTTACAATACAGGTATCTTTTCGCACCAAAGGAACTATGTACATATATATAAAAGAAAGAACCAGTAAGATCAATAAAGGCAATGACGAAAAAGTTGACTTCCCGTACACAATGAGGATTTTCTAACAAAGTTGCGCAATAAATGGGCAGCAAACGTGCGATTGCTTGGGAAATTGATTTGGAAAGGTGCTTAAACTCCTTTGCGATCAGCTGAACAAATATGTGCATCTACGTTTTTAAGTCTCGAAATATAATAACTCAGATATGAAATCTTGAATTTCATTTTACACGTATGCCGTCACAAATTATATATTTCCAAACAAGTTCTGTACCAATTTCTCGTCTATTACTATGATTACCCTAAATTTACAATTGAATTATTTTTATAAACAATAAATTAAAAGACTTATAACATTCACTGAATAATTTGCGAGTCAAAGTATGTACATTACATACATAAAAGTTGCGTGACGGACCTAAAAAAAAAAATTTTTTTTTTTTTTTGAATCTTGACTCTTGACAACTAATTTAGAAATTACCAAGAAAGCATAATAATGAAGACGAGTTGATGCTGATGTGAGTCTTCGACAAGTCAGGTCGGGAGATGCTTTGAACGCGATCTTGTCACGAAATGCAGATGAGGTAATGCGTATTTCAAACACGTAGTTATACATACGCGGCAAAAGAGCGCAGAGTTTGAACATTATTTCATGATTTTCTTCGCTTCAAGGAAAAAGAAAACACAAGACGTAGAGAAGAAACAAAATAACAAAATGACGAGTCAAATTGAGAAAGTGTTGGGACGCGGACAAACGAGCCAGTCTCAGCAGCGCATCGACATTTGCATTTGATCATTGAAATGACGTGCGGTTAACATCCAAATTAGTTCGAGGAAACAAACATTACCTTTAACGAATATTGTGGAATTGATTATGCTATGAGAGAAACAGTTTTCTCAGAATATTGTTCAAGTAAATATAAAATTCAATTCTCTTTTTTTAATCATGAAAATTTATTTATCTATTCATTTTATAAAAATATAAAATTTGCAATAAAAACTTGAGAAAAAAGAATGATTTTCTTAAATCTTAAAACTTAAAAAGTTACATTTATTTTTTACCAAAAAAGATTGCTTTTCAAATTCCAAGAAGTAAATGAACAAAAATTGTCCATTTTATAAATTCAAAATAAAGAATTGTATATTAAGAAAAAATGTATAATTGGAAACAATTTTTTGGAAAAAAAAGACCATCAATTTTCCAGTTTCCAGGAATGCTAAATGTTATACAATTTTCAAAAGTTGAATATGAAAAATTACGCGAGAGAAAGTCTGAAAGAAATTACATAATCTTAATCAAACGAAATGATACAAATTACGCACAAAACGAGCATTAAACTCAAACTTGTTTGGGCATAAGTGTTGTCGACAATTTCCTCATTTCAAACTTCCATACTTTTACAAGAGAATGAAATCCTTTTTTTCCACCCGCATAATTACGCGAAATTGATTGATAATTACTGATTAATCGGTGCGAAATTTCACTTTCGATGTCTGCTCGATTTACTATCAAACCTGCATCTCTGGAGGAAAAAAGGTGCATAATTTTTACGTTCATTTTTCTTTGGAGGAAACCGCGAAGAAATTAGTTGCCAGCATAGCTGAAAAGCACGCGAGTGCATCGTCTTTACAGATGACCTACTCGGCTCATAACTCTGCAAGTAAAAGTAACAATCTTTGCACTCTTTTTATTCAATTAATTATCATAGTCGGAGTGAAATGATTTCAGATTTCTGTCTGCGTGAAAACATTGAAGAAATCTGCGTTAAAATAAACAAATAATAAGAAACAAAAGTATAACAGAGAAACGCACTTTTCTGGCGACAAAAAGAAAATCATGGCAAATTTTAATGAAGGTGAAAAATGGTTTTGACAAAAAAAGAGAACAAGACAGTTAGCAGAAAAAACTATAGTATATCGAAAGTACAATAAATAAACGTATTTTATAACAACTTTTTCTTTCATTGTGTCTCCTCGTTTTTAATTACTGACTAAAATCGAAAAAAAAATGTTTTTTTCCAGTCGTTCGATTGTTCTATTAATTATTATTATGCTACAGGTCATGGTAAAGTATTCTGTAATAGTTTGATGCTTTGCATGAATGAAGCACGATTATTTGCAACTATGGAAAACAAATCTTCACTGTATAATTTTGAAATCTTATGTATAGAAAATGTCTATGAGTTTAAATTTCTGCGATTGAGGAAATGATGCAGTTTTCTGAAGTCACGCAACTTTTGTTGATCATTTTTTTTTGTCTTGATGATTTTAGTATCATGAAAGGGAAAAATGAAAAAATTGTATGCGAAAGAAGTTTAATCTGAAACAATTTATACAATTAAACTTGTTAAAAAATATATACTTTTTGAAAAACCGATAAATAAATGATTTAAAATTAAAGATAAAACTTTTCCTCACGGATGAAAATATAAAATATAATTTCATATTCTAAATATATGCCATATTACCGCAATTAATGTATAAATTATATATAAATTTTATTTTTTTATATATTTCAAATCTACATAAAATATATATTTTGATTTTTTGTATAAAAAATGTATAAAACAATATAAAACTCATAAATAAAATATTAAAAAATATATAATTTATATATATTAATTACGGCAATATAATATATATTTAAAATACAAAATTATATTTTATATTTTTGTCCGTGAGAGTTGATTTTTGGAGTAAGAAATGATAACAGTAAACGAGATTGTTGATTCCCATTTTTTTAATGGAACGACGATAAATCAGATTTACTTTTACGAATATGAAAGGTAGCGCGTGCGTAGTGACAATATCACGTAATCAGATATTACATACGAGCATTTTCCATGGCACACATTGTCCACAATTAGAATCGTAATTGTACGTTGCATAATTGATCGTCGTTTTTCGAAATGTCACTTCACGCATCGTTTCTTACAGTCTCATTAATATTAACTATTATCACAAAATTATAAACTCAACTAATCAGTATAAATCACGAAGAAGATCATAAGTAAAAATAACTTCTTAAGAATAAATACAGTAATAGTAATTTAAACAAAAAAAGAGTATTTTATATGCAAAATAAAAAACATATCTCATCGAATAATGGGACCCCAAAGGAAGATTAGTGAACCATGAATAATTGATTTTGCAGCGTAAAAAATCAATGTCTCGCGAAGGACAAAAAATATTGAGGTTTAACCCTTACACTTAATTTTTTCTTTTACTTCGATTGCTGCTTCTTTTCGCATGAATGATTTATGCAGATTGACAAGATTGGCATTATTTGGAAAATCCGTTCGATTCGATAAAAGCATTATTTGTTTTTACATTCAATGCGTCAAGGAAAATAATCTTCAAACAATAAACAATTTGTTTATTACAAAAAAATTTTAATTTAATGTTATTTTATTATTGTATCGTATATATGAACAATAAAGTAAATGATTAAAATAATAATTATTCGCTGTTATTTTTTAATTCATATTTTTGTTTACATTAATTAAATTGTCAAATATGCAATGCAAATTTTTCTAAATCAACATAATTAATATATTCAAATAAAAATTATTGAAACATTTAAACAATCTTAAACAAAACTAAGAAAACTAAACAAAATATCAATACTGTAATATAAGAATGCAAAGCTAACATTCACATCAAAGTAAATATTCATAACAACAAGAAAAAGCATAAATGCATAAACCACAAACTCGTCTAACAATTATAAATATTAATCACACAAAAACCCACTTCGATATTCATATTTCATGTAAATGATAATGCCAACATTTTTCATAATTTATCTTTTTTTCTCTTTATTTCTCGCATTTTCCTCGACAAACAACTCAAAAATTCCAGACATGTTTTCTTCATATATATGTACTAAATTGATCTCATCAAACAAATCTAGCCATCGTTCTATAACTGTCACATCGCTTTTCATCTTGATTAAAAGCAATTATTCAAAATCAATTTCTGGAGCATTAGCTTTTCATACGAGATTAATTGCTTGTCACTCAAAATCTTGTATCAGCCCGGCCTCTGACATACCTTTAAATTCTTTTCTTCAAGTTCACTTCAAAAAGATAAGATAATCTTTGAAATGAAAAATCAATCGGAAAATTAAAAATCAGAAAAGTATTTCAGTTTAAGTTAAAAACAAGTGGATTAGTTAACGTTTATAAACTTCATTTATGATCGCAAAATAATAAATCAATTTTATATTCATAAATCATTATTCAAAGCAAAATTCATTTTAATTATGTAAATCGAGGCATAAGTTGATATTAATAAAATTCGACTTATAAATATCATGATTATTTATATTATTAATTTAAAAAATCAACTGAATAAAATTGATTTAAATTATGTGAAGAATTTGATCGAAACAAGTGGTTCTGTTAAAAAAGATTCAATTTTGAGGATTAAAGTTTTGAAAAGGGTTTTATGGGACAGTAAAATCCCTTGTGATGAACCTGTTTGACAATTTTCAGATAGTCCCCAAGACGAGATTCCTAATCCCTCATTATCTTCTTTTCTTTGCCTTGTGTTCCCCTTTTTTCTTTTGGTAAAGCAAATATTAAATTTTACATCGTGACCAGGATATTTGACTAGTATTAAAAAAGCCAAAAAAAAAAGGAACCAAAATCCTTCGAGGAATTTAGTGAATATTTACCTTCGTAAGAACAAGTGCGATGAGCACGAATACAAAACTGGTGATTCGGTCCATCTTGCTTTGTCACTGTTTCTTCGTCTCAAAACTTAAAATTTCGTATCGTTTTGCAACCCAAAAGAGCCAAACGTTAAAACATTGAAGCGGCAATTTAAAAACGCGAAATTTTGTATTGAAAAAAATATTAAAACAACAAAATGCAACGTCAAAATTGCACCGTCTGCGTCACGCTGCGTGCACCGCATTCGCAATTGTCACGTCACATTTCCCGCGATGAGAAATTCGTAGCTCATCATTGTTAATCAACAAACTTGCTTGAATTGAAGAATTCGAATTGTCTTCAATGTTAGCGTTTTTGGATCTTCAGTAGATTTCAACTTGTTTGATTATTTGTTGTTGGTTTTGCGTGTACACGCGTGTAAATTTGCGCGTGAAAATGTGCGAAAAAGGCCGAACGGTGTTATCTTCTACCCGAGCGGAGCCACGACAATGACTGAGCAAAGGCAGTCGTCGAATGGTGGCCTCCGGTCTGACGTCGAGGAAGGGACGGGAAGGTACGAGTTGGAGACGCTATAGTGCGTTTCGCTTTATGCCATCCAATCGCATCCATAGAAATATGGTGGGGATTCACCGGATCGGATCCGACCCGATACGTTCTCCACACGCATTCGAGTCTCCAGCTTGAGCGGACAGCGCTCACCAAAACCCACGTCTTTGCTGATAAAATAATCAGCCAATTTCAGAAGACATTCCATTTGAAACATTTGATGATTTATTATTGAAAAATAAAATAAAATTAGTTAGAAATCCGATTTTTTATTCATTTACAATCATTTTTAATCTTTACTAAATGACTAAATGATTAATTAAACTTACAAAGAAAAATGTTAAATAAATGGACCAGTAACAAATTTGTTCCATCATTAGTCAGTTCATTTATAAGGACAGCTGATGAAAAGTTCTAGAACAGAGAGAATAGAATAGAATCCAATCACTTTGAATCATGGGTTATTTGCAGAACAGAAAGAAAGATTTTAATCACTTGCAGAAGATTGAAATAAATCTCAGATCCAATATGATCGAACTATTAACATTCTTTTATCGTTGGAAGATCAAGAAAGTTGATTGAAAATCATATAGAGAAATGGGGATTTAATCGTTCGTAACCACCAAGTTCTTTTAAGACAACGAAAATAAAAATTTGTATTCTCTTTTGAAAGATTTAAAATAACTTTAAAAATGAAAATCCAATATCCTATTCCATTTGTGATCGAAAGATTGAACTTTTTGATTAAATCTAAAAAGAAAAACCTGTTTTGTTTTATTTTTTAATGTTTTAACTAATTTATTAATTTAGAATAGATTATGAATTGAACTTTCATAAAAAGGTTTAGATCATACCTGAAACTGGCGCTGAAAGTCTAATCAGGTAGAAGATGGAACTTGTAATATAAACGATTGACCTTCCCGGGGTCAAGGGCAGTGGGGGTCGCTGATGGCTTTGAAAATGGATAGATTTCCAGTGACTTTCCCGCTGAAGCATTTGAATTCCATTTGTGGTCTGTTGAAGACTGCAGTGGCATCTGGTGACAAGTAATATATACTTGATAGAAGAGCTCTTACCCGTCGATAACAAAAAATAATTATATTATAAAAAAGAAAAATGTTGAAATATAATCTTTCGATATAACAAACTTGTATCTGGTTTATTATCTTAAAATTTTTAGAAAATTCTCAAATAAAAAAATCAACATACAATTTAATGATTAAATTCTTATTTGCATTTGACTTTGAAATCAAAGCAAAGTATTATTACTTATAATAATAATTGCTTTTTTTTACAAAAGTGTCTATAAATTATATTCAACATTCATATTTTAAAAATTTACTTCAAAATAAATATATTAACACTAATAAAAATGTTACATTCCCTGAATATTACTTGCAAACATAATATTATTATAATTTCTATTAAAAATATAGTATTTAATTGGAATAAGAATAATAGTTGATTTTAGTTATCGCTAAACAAATAAATATCCAAGCATCGCTCCAGTCAAAGTTCTTTAAATAAAGAAATACTAATACAAGTTGCCGATTCCCACGGTCAATACACTAAGACAATCGGCGACGATCTTGGTTAGATAAGTTAAATAGCGAATATCTAAAGAGAACAAAAAGTAACATTGATTACTAGCAAGCTCTTTGAAAACATACCGACTTAAGTTGCGCGTAATTTAAATTAACAGAAATATATATTTAATTAAAAATATTATTTAAACGTTGAAATGTTGTCATTATTAAAGATTTAAGATAAAAAGAAACGATAAGAAATGATTTCAGTGAATAAAAATAAATAAAACTTCGAGTAAAAATTGTACAGAAATGTTTATTGACGAAACATTTTTGAATAACATTACATACACATATGTAAAACGACAAAGTCTCAAAAATGTGATTTCATATTTACAATATTTACATCAATCATCATTTATTATCTTTAAACCCGATTTATTTTAAGTCTCGTTTTCTCTTCATTCCCTTCGCCACCTTTTTCTTCAACTCATCGATATCAATATCCATCGATTTCTTATTATTAGTCGTCGGTTCAGTTTCTTCCGGCGGCACAAAAGCCTGAGCACGCCGCTCTTCACGTTTCTTCGTCGCCTCTTCGTGTTTCGCTTCAATTTCCTTCTTCTTCTTTTGTTTCTTCTGTTCGGCGCTCAAAAAGTATTCGCCCGATGCAATCATCTTGTCAATCTTTCGCTCCTCTTGCGGTGGCGGGAATGGCGTGTAAGGTTTCTTTTCTTTCTTATTCTTTGGCTGCTTTCGTTTGCTAATATTCTTGCTCTTAAAGTTCGGCAAAAATCTTTCCCAATTTTCATTTTTTAGTGTCGGATCTTTCGCCAATTCACGCTTTATCATTAAGGCTTTAATGTTGTAAATTGGATGAATGTTTTTGAATGTATCTTCTACAATTCTTCGTACCTTAAACATGAAATAAAAACAAAGCAAAAGAATTAAAGAATAATGTAATAATAAAATTTAAGTTAATTATATAATCAATAAATAATTTTAATTACCTGTTGTAAACCTTTATAAGGTCCAACAGCTGACACTGTTCTACCTTGAACCAAAACATAACAATTTGTCAGAAGCTCAATTGATTTCAAAGTGCAGCCATTGGGTCCAATCAATCGTTGTCTTCTTTTGCAAAATCGCTCCTGATTTCTCACATATGACGAAATTTTTATTATATCAGCGGCAATATCGTCTTCCAGTACACGACGAGCTTGCTCAATAGGAACAGATCTTGACAGTAATTTAATCATATCACGAGCTTTGATAATAATGTATGGATCCCAAGTTTTACGAGTGGTTCTTACTGTCATGCTACCCTCGATTAAATCTAATTCTGCTTTTATTGCATGTTTATTTAAAGCTTCCTAAGAATATAACATACTTAATTATTTAATTTTCATACTATTTTTTAAGATTAATAAATGCATATCAATATTGTTTATTTTATAATGACTAAGTTAATATCTACCTTAACTAATGGCCAACATTTTTTCAAATATGCCTCACGATATTTGGGAAAAAGAGTAGCAAACGATGATTCCTCGAGGAGACGATGTTTGTTATCCTCCGGAGTGAATTTTGGAATTTCCAAATTCCAGGCATCATCGACTACAGCAGTAGTTTTTGGAGCTTCCTGCTCCAAATCTTCCACAGTTGCTTCAAACTTCTTTTTTGACTTTTTCATTATAAAAAATTCAACTTATATATCTCTTATATTAAATATTTATATTCAATTATTAAAAAATCAAACACGTGTTTAAAAAACTCAAGACCAATCCAGAACTGTTTGGATTCTTTTTCAGGTTAAAGAAAACCATGCTTATATTCGTAATAAAACATGAACATAAGCAATTCAAGACTTACAAACTCATAGTTGAACTTTAAAACCAGTCGCGCAGTGCCATCTGTGTAAGAATCACGCCCTCTAACGATTATCGATAACTTGTTTGAACATCGAGTTTATTTGATTTAAAAAATTAATAAAAAACACAAGCTTATAATAAAACAAAAATAATAAAATTAAAAAATTAATTTTACTAATGCAGTGAAATTAATTAATGTTGAATTCAAATCTACAAAGAAGTGAATTTAAGATTATTATTATCTTTGGATTATTAATTGATTATTATTTACATTTACACTCGAACAATTCATTTATCTACGATATATACAATATTTAACAACCATTACTTTTTGTTTTTATACATTTTCGTACTTTTCATTGCATCCTTCACTTTAATGCCATCATTGGTTGCTGTTTTTAAAACTAATTCCAAATTTCCTTGAGTATTACTGCGTTCATTCTGCAGCTTACGAATAATTTCGTCCTTTTGTTTAATTATATGATGCAATTTTTGCAATTCACGTCGATGTTCGGCTTTCATTTGATCAACATTTAATTCTTGCATTTTGATCTGTTTTTCAACTGTAGCTAATTGTTCTTCTGCGCCTTTTTGCATATTCTAAAAAAATATATAATTTAATAACATTAAAAAAATGAAATTCAGCAATGAAGTAATGTTTAATTAATAAATAAAACCTTCAGTTGACTTTTCAAAGTACCCATTCGTTGAGTGATATTATCTCCAAGAAACTGAATATCTTCGGTCTCTTTTTCCTTTTCTTTCAAGAGGTTGAATAATCTATCTTTTTCTGCGATAAGATTTTCTTGCTCGAATACAAGTTCTTCACAAAAGGCCGTAGTTTTACTCAATTGTCTCTTCAATAAATCGCGAGAAACTTGCATCGAATAAGCCGTGTTTTGAAAACACTCTAACTTATGAGATATTTTTCTGCAACAAATATAAAATCGTTAAATACATTAAACCATATGTAACAATAAATTAAACTCCATTTTCTTACTTTAAACTTTTCTCTAAAGTTTTTACATGTAACTTCAATTGATCTCTTTCTACTGTAACGGAAAATATTAATTTTTCATTTTCTTGATTCTTATCTTCAAGAAGTTTTATACGAGCATTCAACTTTTTCCTTTCAGTATCATATTGCGTTTTCAGTTCTTCAAATAATCTTTTACACTCGTCAACGGCCGATGCGTGAACAGAAATCGGCATAGTTTTTTCGCAATTATTTTTTAATTTTTCATATCCGTCATTTAAAATTTCATACTTTCCTTTAATGTTACTTAGTTCAGTTTTACATGCCAAGTATTCTTTGTGCAACTTATTATTGTCCTTTGACATCGATTCCACTTTTTGTTCATAAATCGAATGAATCTCTTGCACTTTTTGCTTCTGAAGATTAACTTGTTTTACTAATAAATCGTTCTGCTCTTTGATAACTATTGCGTCTTCTTCGAGTACTTTTATTTCCTCAACATATTCTTTGCACTGTAAGAAAATAAATTTTATTAAGCAATATTTCTTATAATAATAATTATTATTTAATTGAACTAATCATGAAATATAAATTTTAGATTAAAATTTAACTTACATAAAATTTAACTACAAAATCTCTTTAAACTTTGTTAAATAAAAAATATTGAAACGTTTAGCTACGTTTTAATCAATATTAAAACTTAAATTCAAAATTCAAAACCTCCAAATCATATCACCAAATAATCCAATTTTACCTTTTCCTTAAGATTTTCAACCGACTTGATTAAAATTTCATTTTCCGTGACAATTTCCTTACAATTTCCACTAAAAAGATCGATTTCTCGTTTATACTGTGCAATTAGCTCCTCCTTTTCATGCAAATTCTCCGTATAAGCATCCAACAGAGGACCCAAGGCGTGCAGATTGACTTTCCCCCAGGACTCCAAAACAAATCTTCCGTCATCTCCGCGAAATTTGTCATCAGTTCTGGACGAATGTGAAGTTTCAACCGACACATGACCAATTTCACGTAACTTATCCTGATATCTTTCAAGCTCGACATTTAAACGGAAAATGACATTTTTAAGAAGCGCAATGTCTTCAGTGTATTGGCTGGTTTCGGATTTCAATACATTCACAGTTGTCAGCAAATTATTTCTTTCTTGTTCCAAATAATTGATCAAACCGGCAGATTCCTCCAAACGACGATTGCTTCCATTATATTCCTTTTTACAATCTTCGAATATTTTTGTCAAATTATTATGTTCGGTTTGTAATTCGCTGTAATTTTTTTCAAGTTTACAATATTTGTTATGAAGTTTGTTCAATAAAATTTCCTTTTCGTTAAGTTCAGATTCCTTGGACTGGGAATCCTTTTCCTTTAATTTCAATCCGAGAATACGATTTTCCTCGACTAATCTGTCAATTTCTTTGGACAAATGTCGACCAGTTTTACATTTTGGCGAGGATAATTGATCGTAACTTTTGGATTTGAAAGAATCATGCGGACTTGAAGTACTGGTTTTGTTAACGCTGGATGACCGCCTTTTTCGGTGTTTCGTTTCCGATGGTAACTTTAAATCAGTTTCCAAATGTTTCTCTTTTTTGTGCTGCAGAAAAAAACATATTTTTTAATTTTAAATTAGAAATGTAATGTATATATTTAATGATATTTATTAAATGTCAATTTAATTTATATATATTTAATTTTTGTTTTTATTAAATCTAAATGTTCAATATTTAAAAACTTGAAAAATGTATTGTTATGTAATAGAAATTACATAAGTTTCAATTCATTTATTTTTACACAATGTTAACTTTTATAAATATATATATAAATGTTAATATTTTTAATTATATTTTTTATATTTTAATAATAATAAATAATAATTTATTTATACATTTTCATAAACTTACCTTTCGTTTTGCACTATGATCTGAATGACTATCTACACTTGTAATAGGAATCCCGTGAAAGTAAGACATTTAAATGGAAGTATTAAAAAATGTTAATTAATTAAATATTTTGTCCAAAAACAATAATTCAAAACTTTATCATATTTTTAAGAATATATTAGTTAAAGTTAAAATGAATTATGGTGTGTTGTTATGATGACATTGTTCCAGTTCGATTAGGTGCAATAATATAATATTTTTGTTTACACTGAAACACCTTTATCACCATGGAAATGGTGCATTATAATATATATGATTGTGAACATGCATGTGTTTACTCTCACACCATCAATGACCTTAAATGTTTTCGTTGTCTTGCAGTAGTGGCGGGAAATGATGGAATGGTTTAAACAATATTCAATGAATTCATTTTCATATATATTATTTACACATAATTTATACCGAATTAACTAAATACAAAAAAAAAGTTTATTTATTTTTATTTAGACGTATAATTAACATTAAATTTCTTAAAAAGTAAAGCTTCACTGGAATATTAAAAATTATTAATGATTTCCTTTTTCTATAGAAAATGTTATTTTTATATAATTATAATAATCAGGATAAATGATTGTACTCGTCTATAAATATGAATGATATATATTTACACAAGCAATTTACTACTTTGTTAATGTGTGGCTGTTTAGCATAATTGATGAATAATCTCTGTCATAATATCTCTGTCATAAGTAGTAGACGATGGTCAAATTACCATACATCTGCTTATCGGTATTATTACTCATATACGAATGTTATTATAGAATTTAATTAGTTAGATAAGATCATTGTTATAATAATTGTATTGTTTCGCAAAATGTTTCGTATTTTATATAAAATTAAAAACTAGAATAGTGAATACTCCAAAAATAAATATTTGACCAATGACCCTTAAGTATATTAATGTGTTAAGTGTGTTAAGTTAAGTAAAAGTGTTAAGAAAAAACAAGTTTAGTAAATAATTCGTAATTTTGAGATATTTAACTATAACAAGCGCGCGTCACACACGCGTCATAGTCTTGCAGTGTCAGACATAATTTAGAAATAAATATCAACTATTTCAAGAATTTATGAACATTTTATGAAGAAGTGGAAAATTGGAGTAAAAGTCGAAAATACGTGAAAAAGTTGAAAATTTGAACTTTCTCGAAAGTCGTAATTTGTTGAGAAAGTCAAAATATTAATTATTTATTAATTAATTAAGAAAAAATTGAAAACTCGTTAATAATGCAAGATTTCATGAAAAGTTGAAAAAATTATGAAAAGTTAGAAGATTTGTAAAAATGTCAAAAAATGTATAAGAAAGTCGACATTTTGTGAAAACATGAAAAATTGACATCTTTCATGAGAAAGACGAAATTTCCTAAAAAAATTGACATTCATGAAAAATTTGAAATATCATAAAAGAGGAAAATTCATGAAAAACTTCAAAATTCAAGTAATGAACAAAATTTCATCAAAAATTGAAAAATTAATGAGAAATTGTATTTAATAATTATTATTAAATTTATGTTAATAATTATTATTAATTATAAACACAGTTTAAACTATAATAGTTCAGTTTAAAGTTCAAATAGTTCAATTACAATTTTCTCACAACTGTTTATATACATTGTATCGTAGTTATATATAATAACCAAAATGTGTAAAAGTTCAATTGACAGGCCTCATTGTTATCCAATTTGGTTATTTAAATATTTTCACTTCATTATTTTTCCTTTTTTTGCTTCATATCAAAATAGCAACTATAGCATATATTTGCAAAGTCGTCTCAATATTAAAAATACATTCTCGCTTTGTTCATTGTTACCCATTTGTATTTTATTATTTCATAATTCTTTTTTAATCAAAAGAACAATAATATAATAATAGAATAAATAATAGCATAAACAATTAATAAGCACACTAACCTTATATTAGCGCAACAAATAATCAAAAATGTAAAAACCCATCGACAAACTATTGAACCAACCCCGAAACACTTTGGCGCGCTTTTGAATTTAAAAATGTCGTCTGCTGTGCGCGTGGTGTGGCACACCGGGCATGACGCACTCGTTGACGAGTCGAGTCGATGCAGTCGTTCGGCACTCGCAGACTCGACTCTCGAAGCGAACGAGCGGCGCACGGACGCGATAAGCATAAACACAAACCTCGAGCGATAACTGCAAACGATACCACCTGCCGTGTGTTGTGTGCGCGCGTTGTTGGTCTCTGTCGCGCGCTCTGCCTGGCTTTTCTTAATCCATCTTGTGTCAGTGTTTAGGCCGACTTGTGCGAATAACGTCGGGTTCGGTTTGCTTTCCTCTTTTTTCTCCCCGTTCTTTTTTTTCTCGTCATCTCTTCTCTCGGCGTGCCAAACCGGTCATCATTGATTTTTGCTTGTGGTTGTATTTTACTTACACAGAAAAAGTGCAAGCCAGATGATTGAGGGTGGAACGAACGTCACTCTGCCTCATCCGAGCAACTTCGCTTGTTTCACAATTCACACCATAAATCGCCGACAATAATAAACAAAAAAGTTGCATTTAACCACATAAGACGTTTTTTATGCATAAACAAGTAAGTCTTGAACAATATCGTGGCATTTCATTCCACGCGTTTTCCTTTTTTTTATCTTAATTAGAGTCAATTGTTCAACGCGGAAGTGCACGGCTCAGCCCCTGCCTCAACTTTTTTACACTTTTTTTTATTTCTACGTCGTCGTTTTCTGTCATAAACGTTTAAATCTTTTTTGTCTGCTAAATTGTCAACGACAAAAGGAAATGCTGTGTTAGACTGATTTTAGCTTTTATCAAATCGTAGCAAATGTTAGTTTTAAATGTGTATTTTGGATCGATACAACAATGTGCACTCAAATACAGTCAATCGATTTTCATTTTCACGTTTTTCTTCTCGGAATTAGTATATGATTCACAATTACAAACTGTTTATTCTTCTTTTTTTTGTCATTGCGTTTCGTTTGTAAATAATGCAACAATATTTTTCTTTTATTTACATAAATCTAAACATATCTAAATTGCTGAATTAAAAGTTTAATTTAGAAGAAACAAATTGCCAAAACAATTATAATATCGATAGTAAGTGTTTACATTTTTTTTGTCTTATTATTTAGTTGATTGAAAGAAAAAAAGTGATGAGAAATAAAATGTAAACAATGGACTTTTTGCCTTTATTGATTGTAAGCGAAATAAAATCTGCTTTTAATTGTTTGTAATATTAATATTTAATAATTTAGTCTAATTAAAAAACAATTATTTATTAAAAGCATTTTAAATATTTACTCTATTTATATCACATCTTAATATTTTAAACGTCTAAATATTATTTATAAGCATTGCATCTGCAACATAATACCAAGCATATTTATATTTTGAACAAAGTTAAATTAAATACATGAAAAATGAACAAAGAAAAAATGATAATTGAAAACAATTACTGTCACATTTGTATTGTTAAAATTAGTTTATTAATAATAACATTTGCTTCAAAATAAATATTGTTTAAATGTTCCAAAAGACGCCACCTTCAGGTACACGACGAATCATTCGGTCAGGTACCCGGAAAGTGAGCAAACTCGCTAAGCTAACTGGTTAAACGGTATTAGTATATCGTAAGGATGGCTATAAGATTGAAGTAATACTCGTGCTTATAACGTAGGGCAAGTTGTGTGTGCGGAGTCGGCCGATGTGAGCCGACGCGTTCGCTACTACTCCCCGGTATGAATGACCCGACTTTTTGACTCATCGGTGTGTGTTATTATTATCCGCAAAACTGCGACAATGTACATATTCCAACATATTCACAAAACTTGTGTTTACTTTTCTTTGTTGTCATTTCAATTTAATGATTTACGTTTTGTTTTTGTTACAGTTGAGCTCGGAAACTAACGGAATCAAAGCCTCGAAGAGTTCGCGTTTAGTGATCTTGCGATGGAATTACAATTTCGTTTGATACAAATTAAGTGAGCGTTATTTGGAATACAAAAAAAGGACGCGAGCCAAATATGCCGAGGGTTTCGTGAAAAAAGAATGGAGTTTGTTCTGGATGGCAGTCTTAAGGAGTGGGCTAAGGATAAACCCCTGAGCATTCTGCAGCTCGATCCGGCTGACAGAGCTGTTCTTCGAATTGCCGGTAAGTAGAAATGCAAATTTGTTTAAATCAACTAATTATGCTGGCTTTTTAGTTGATAACATGAAATGTTGATTTTTCAAATAATATATCAAAATGAAGATTTTTAGACAAAGGAGTCACTATAATGGCATTAGGAAACGGTGTGTAATGAATATCAATATGACCCAAACATGTGTTGCGAACTGTGCTAACGCTCGACTTCATGAAACAAATATTTAGAGGAACAGACAATTAATTCATTGCATTTCACGAGAAATATTTTCTTCGTTGAATAAAAAGAATTATCAACTAAAGTAATAAAACAAAAATAAAATAGTTAAATTTAATATTTAGAATGTAGTAAAAGGCATTAACTAAATTTCTAATCTGATATATAATTTTTAAATGAAGAAATTTACTTGCTTAAATTAAAGTTACAACAATGTGACCTATAATTAGTTGAAATACAAGTGTGATTAATTGCAATGTATTACTTTTTTGTCATTTTATCTCTTTTTGTCAAGGGAACTGGGTTTACTCGTGAATTTAGTTCTTCTCAGTAAAACTGCCAACAGAGTTAAAATAACCGAGCTACGACAAAACACTGAATTGGGCGAAACTGTATATGTGAAAAGCAAAGTTAAACCTTTTATATACTGTCTCGGTTTCAATTAATAAACCGGCAATTATCAAGTCGAATGTTATCAAGTTTTTGTTATCAAACGTTTATTAATGCTTGTATAATTTGCCTAATTAATTTACAATATCTCTTAGATTATAAGCGTTGAATTAATTTATTATCGAAAACAATTTTTTTCATTCATCTTTAATTTCTTTTCTTAATTACTTACATTGTTTTAATTAAAATAATTGTGATAATTATAAAATAAGTTTCATAAAACTGACTTATCGTTTTTATATAACACAGTAAGTATGAAATTGTACAAGACTTAGATCATAGTATGGATAAGCGTTATTTTATATTTTTCTTTTTAAACTTTAACAACAATACAATCATTTTTTCTAAACTGTACTTCATCGTGGTTATATCGCTGTCAAGATTACGTAGTTTGCAAAAGTGACTTGCGACTGTGGGAACGTGTGTGACGAAATCAAATCTTTCATTGGCCGCCAATGCAAGTAGCTGAACACTAATGAACAAATTCAACAAGCAAATTAAATGTTGTTTGACAATGTTTGCATTTTTTTTCACTTAAAGACATGTTAAAAAATTCATGCTAAACAAATTTAATTATTATTTCTAAAATCAATGAGTAATAATTTATTATTTCTGAAAAAAATGAAATAATTTTATTAAACATCATGACAAAACATTTTTATTAAATAAATAGTAATTTATTGTTGTTTGATTAACTTTAATTTATATTTCAATGTTAAATAAATTGTATAAATAAAGTGACATTGAATTCTTACATCCAACTAAGATACAGACTCTTCGAGTTGACTTCACAGAAAACGATGAACCGTCAAATATATATACGGCGTGCGTACACGTTTTTTGTTTCTCATTTATCTTTCTCTCGACTTGTATTTCATCGTCGCAAGCTTCCTTCGGTACAAGTATTAATTTTGAACACTATAATAAATACATTTCGCTAAACTCCCATTCTTCGTTGTCACCAACAATATTTATGCGTCAAATTTTTCGCATACTTCTTGTATTCAACAAATTTTTTACTACATTTTTTGTTACAAGTGCACTAAAAATAATTTCATTCTTTAAGTTTTAGTTTGACGCTGCAGATAAAGAGAAAGTTGAAGACTAACGATTTGCATGAAAAACAGTTTCAGGACATCAAAATGCGTTGGCTTTCGTATGGCCGGAAATAAATGTCAATAGGATTATGTTTGGATCATCATAATTAGCAGAAATCAGTGTTGCTATATAGCGAAAATAACGAATACTTTATTTATGGATGTGTCGACGTGTGAAGCAAATCAAACTCGTTTTGACCTCTATCTCTCGTGTATCAGGTGTATCATTCCTCTTCATGAGCGCAACTTTTGTTCCGAAGATGGGTCAATAACCTTCTTCATCTGAATCTAATAAATCAATAATTTATGCCTGCTTATGTTAAACATATATAACAAAATCTAATGTTATTAGTGATTATGACATCATTAAGTCAAAATTAATTGAAATACATAAAAAAAAAGTTAAACATGAAATGATGTAAATGAGTTTTGGTAGCTGAGTTTGCATAATATAAAGCACGCTCTATTACAGAATTCTTTTAAATATGGCTATTCTGCCGGAAACGGTGCAGCTCATTTACATTCATTTTAGTGGATCTACCGGTTTCATTCAGACTTGATTGCAAATGATGAGGATGCATTGATAATGACACTTTTTTTGCATTAAAGAAAAAAAGATAGTCCATATAAATAAAATTTTTTCTCTCGTGAAACATAATATCAAAAATACAAAATACGATCGGCTTACAAGTTATCGTTTTACCGTAGTTGATTCAAGATGTTACTTTTATTCTTCAAATTCAACAACTCGTATTATTTAATAATTTTTATCTTATTTTTCTATTTGAAATTTTATCAGCTTATCTGCATCTCTATATTGCTCTAAATTACTCTAAACTGAACATGTGTAATTCTAGTTGGAAATTGACCTCAAATCCGACAATTGTTTAGAAGTAATTAATTTCGTTCAATGTTGTGTTAAATAGTTGGTTGCACTGCAATGCAGTTTTATGTTGTTTTTGGATTATGTGAATGTACTCTTAGTCCATTTACTTTAGAAGCAAGTCAAGGCGATTAAAAGTATAAAGGTGAAGGCTGTATCGCGGTTATTTAGAATCATTATCTCTTGCCCCCCCCCCCCTATATTTATAAAAGAAAGCAGTGCAAAAGTCTCGACTTTGCTTTTACGTAACTTTGTAAATCTGTTATTTTCACTGTTTTGTCGGGGTTTATTATCGGCTTATGAAAATTGCATTTCAGCCGCAAGGACTTTGAAATTAAATCATCGGAGATGATTATACCATCTGATAAAGATCGATCGATCGGAAAGTCAATTAATAAAGTCATAAATCACCTGTACGGTAGTTTAATTCTATCGTCATTTTATATACAGTGTTGATCAAACGTCAGATTTGATTTTCAGATGAAAGAATCAATTGAAAAGTTAAAAAAAAGAACAAATGAACAATTGTTTTTGTTTTCTGCAAAATAAAATGTATGTGATAAAAATATAGTTACTCATTGATGATTACACAAATTATTTCTTTAACTTAGTTTGAAATATAATTTTGAATGAAGAAAACGTAAAAGTGAAAATGTGAAATAAGGAAAAAGCATTGATGAACTGGCTTAGAAACTAGAATATAAAACGTATAAAATCAGTGAAGTCGAGGGTCGTTGCTGGAACTTACACTAATAACGTGCTCGTGAGAGCATAACAGAACTCCAGTTTACTTTGAACCTGAACATTTGTACTGAAAGAAATATTTTGCTGGTAAATATAGGTGTAACTTCCCACCTCATTTATTATCGTTACGTTTTGTAATTTATTCGAAACAACTGTTTAATTAAAGTAACACCTTTTTATATTCTCTTAGACTAAACATTTGCATACTTTTAGCTTCAAGTCATACAATTATTCAAATATGTTTTTTTTTTAATTTTTTTAATCAAACAATTAATATAAACATAATAAATTTAATAAATAAATGAAAGAAAAAAATGGAAAATAAAAAATCTAGACTAAGAAATTAATAATGAAATGAAAGAAGGAAATAAAAGTTGAAAAACGTGAATTCTGAGAACTGACCTAACGCAACATAATATTGTCATCGCAAGATTGGATTAATTAAATTTGCCGAGCGGATTAATTAAAAATTCAGTTAATGACGCTGATAATTGATTGTTCATTTGCACTTAGATATACTTTAAATAGGTAATGGCGACATAATGACTGTAAGCCTTGATCCATTTATAGACGTGTGATCATGCTGTGTTATGTCGACTGCCACTTCTTTTCTTCTGCATTTACATATATGTTATCTTTCCGACGATATAAATTGAGCATTGCCTCATCCTTTTTTGTCACGATCAACAATTTTCAATTGTCAATTCAATAATAATATACTACTTAAATTTTAAATTGAAACGAACTTTTTTAAAATTTTTTTCTTTCAAGTTTTTTGAATGTGAAATCTTTGTTTGACTCTTTTGTTGACCATTCAATGGTTCAAATATTAGCTCTTTTTTGTCTTCTTTATATTCTTACAAAAATTGAAAAAAATTTTTTTTTTAATTTAAATTTGATCTTCATTTTTAATTGCAGGGAAAATCAGATAATTTAATTAATCTTGAAAATTTGATGTATATTTTCCATAAATTAAAAAAAGTAGTTTGCAAGAAAATGAAGGAATAAAAATATGGTTTGAAGAAGATATTTGAAGCATATTTGAAGAGGAGCGTTAATTAGGCAATGTTACTCCAAAGATTTTTATGCTAACCAGTTAGTCTTGATTTAATTGGCAAATCATATTACGTTGTGATTAACGTTTTGCGAAGTTGCTAATTTAAAAGTTAAATGCGCCAAAACATAAAGAATGCCGAACTACTCTGAGTACTCAATTATCTATGTGAGACTTATATGGAAATATTAACATTATACTTGCAATGTTACTCTAAAAGCAATTTGAACAAACTATTTTTTTAAGTTTAATTAAAAAATGAAAAAAAATTGTTTTTCAAAAAATAAATTAGATAAAGAATAAAAAGTTGATATTTTAGCATATTTTCTTAGTTAAGTCAAAACAACATAACATAGGAAGCATTTGTAACACAATATAAAATGATCAAATAACTATTTGACATGATGTGAGAATAAGCGGAACTTAAGCGTGAACATGATATTTGATTTTATTTCAAGACAAGATATAGAGTTCTTGTTTCTTTTTGTTTTTATCGATTTTATGTACAGTATTTGTATCAAAAATATCAATATGCTATTTTTCAATGTTGTATAAACTTTTCCAACTTTTTTATTAATAAATTTTTTTAATAAATAATTCATAATTCCTGTAAAAATAACAAAACAAAATAAATCATTTTCATTTAACTTTTTTCACGAAGAAAAATGGATTATTTTTCTGTTAAATTTTTCTTGAAACATTTTTCATTTCCACAACATTAAATAAATTATCCTAAAATATTAATTCATGTTGTTCAATATAAGTCTAATAAAATTTGAAAAAATTCTTTTCAACTGACACTTTTGTTTTATGTTTTATAATCAAATTTATTGAGCAAGGTTGAGTGCAAGATATAGCAGTAATTGTTGTTTGTGACACTGCGAGGGTAGCGGCGTTTAAGGGAAATCGATATGTTTCACATAAGGGGAGGGTAGTAAGAAGCATTTGTCATATAGTCACAGATGTCTCTTCTACCATAAAAACAAACGGCACGATTTTATTATTTGTTTCACTAGTGTAAGCGAAACTTTAATCGGAGCGAACAATTTCTGCCTTATCTGTCGAGGGTGAAAACAAGTTTGAGTTATGTCGATGTTGCGGTTGTTGTCGTCGGCCAGTAGATGACGTTGGGTACCTCCTTTAGAAAAACACTTTGTAGAGTCGATTTATGATAAGAAGAAAATATTTTTCAAAATAATCATTTGTTTATAACTTTTATAAAAATATTTTTTTTTGCAAATTAAAGTTTAGAAAAAAATAAAATAATTAAAATAGTTCGACAATTAATAAAGTAAAGATTTCAAAAAATATTTTATTATCGGAATATAATTTCATATATGTCTTGAACTTATTTCAGATCTTCGTTTTTTGGAAATGTTAAATATGAATGTATAAATAAATCGATATATTAATTTCAATATAGTTTTGAAATTCCAGAAATTTAGCAAAATTAACAAATTGCACTCAGAATAAAGGAACGCGGAAAAGAGATGAAATAAAATTATCATCAAATTAACACTGAGATGAATTTAATTTTATATAAACTTTAATACAAGTATACGGAAGATGAATTTATAAAGGTTTCTTATAAGGATCTGACGCAATAATTACTTAGTCATTTAGTGTCATTTAATTATTGAAATAAAAGGATTCATGATTAAACATTTATAACATTTTAAAGTTTATTTAAAGCTAATCATCAATTGAAAATGAATATTGCATACAGTTTCCTATTGGTTTATGAAAATTGCATCGTTTTTGAAATCTGAAAAAAGATAAGTTATTTCATTAGTCAATAAGTAAAAAATATAAACACTTATTACTAATACTAAACAAAAAAGAGCATCTTGTATAATGTTTTTGCAATGTTTTAGTGAAGTGTTTGTGAACTTAAAAGCTGACAAAAAAACCGATCTCCAGCATCGATGAAGAACCACCCGAAGCTGCGAAAAAACAAGCTGATGTAAGTCTTGTCGGAAGAACCGATCGAACAGAAGGACTAACTTATCCAATTTATCTCGTCATCCTTCTCCTGCTCAATCTTCCAAACCAGCAGAACTAGAAGAAATCAACAGCAGGAAGTTCTCTCCACACAAAACAATGTTGCCAGATTTGAAGAACCAACTCTTTCTTATTTTGTTAAAATAAATTCGCAATCTACATTTTTGGCAACACTGCTGATCAATTTGAAAATCTTCTCCAAGTCATGGACCAAAATATATTTCATCTGAAAAATGCAAGAATAAAATACATTTAATAATATTGAAGGATTAAGTTTGGAGGGAATAAGTAAGTTTGGACTGGATCGCATGGTTAGGACTGGAATTGGATTGGAATGGAGGTGAGTCGAGTTGAGCCGAGGCGCGGCGAGACAATGCCGCGCGGCGACTCGGCTCGGCTAGGTGGGTGGCAGTGGAAGCAGCACTTGGAGAAGAGAGTCGGCGCGACTGGTCGGCGCGCACAGTGCGCCACAGTGTGCCAGAGCGTGTGCACTACTGTGTGGGGCCGTGGGAAGGAGTGGCGTTTTTCTCGTTGCCCATAAAGTGTGTCTTTGATAAGCAACGTGCGTGCGTGAGTGTTTGCGCGCGCGCGTGAATGCGTGCGTGCGCGTTTTATCAGCGCGAGAGGGGCGGATGAGGAGGGCAAAGGCAAACTTTTTGCTACGACGACACAAATTTAAGCCAGAGCAAAGCGAGAAAGCTGAAAAAGAGCGAGTGGAGAACCCAAACTGGGACCGATGTTGCAATCGAGTTGTGCGCCTGGGATGGTGCCGGCGGATCCAACGACGAAACATTTGCTTCTGAGACACACCGTTAATGCCGTGCCGGCGTCTTAAGTTGGTTGAGAAACGCCAAACCAACAGGTATACAACACTGCTCCAACCAACTGGTCCCCACGAAGTGACAGATACTCCCCACCAATCATAATCAGCTAACTAAACAAGAGAGAATTCAAACTGTGCACTGCTGAAGGTGTCTTTGACTTTGGATCCGGAAACACATTTGTAAAAGATGACAAACAAGAATTTTACAAAGGAGTTAAAAGAGGATTCATTTATAATGTTTTAAAAACAGTGTCGAAAAATTTTGCAAAAATTTGTTGTTTTAAAATAAATGAATGAAGAAATAAATAAATTAAATGTAAAAGAATAAATGTAGATTTAACTCATTTAAGGAAAAACAGATTCAAGATTAGGAAACAAGTGTTTTAACTCGAAAAATACTTAGATTTATTAACACTGACTGATGAAGGGTTAAATTAAAGTTTAAAGTAAAAGTTGCAAGTTAAAGCAATAAAATGGGATTAGGTTGATTTATGTTGATATGACCACAGTTTCCAAGATCCGTTGATTCGATTTCATCCATCATTCATGAACTAGAAGAAAATTAGTTCTAATAAATGTTGTACACTAACTTGATCTGTAAGTTAAATGTGATAAACTAAGTTATGATCCACAAGTTCATGTCTTGTTATTTATTGAATTTTATCTATTATTTATAGTAATGAAAATGTTATATAAATCGATAAAAAAGTATTTGTTTATTGAACATTTAGTGCTGCAAAATTATTATGAAACTAGTAGACTCATTATCTTGGAAGAATTCATACAATTTATTTATTCAAGACTCGACTTAATTGACTGTTTGTTTACCATCAGCAATCAATAATTTCAACAACTTTAAATTGTTAGTTTAATAATCGATCTTTCTTATCTTTACAAATGCATAGAAAAGATAAACATTTCACTTATAAATTTAAATATATATTCGTATTTTCATTTGAAGCTTGCAGAGTTGCTTTTTAATGGAAAGCATATGACATCTTGATTCAAAACTTTTGCTCATTTCAACACCACTGTTTACATTAAGACATTTAATATGCGATATGTAATCAAATTTATTTCAATGCTTTAATTTAAAACTTCAACCACCATAAGTTTGATCTGCAATTTTCAAAGAAACTTGTTAAAATTGTTGTGTCGAATCAAGTTTTACCCTAATCTTGATCTTGAACACATTCAATTAAGATATCTTAATTTCCAACATTGACACATTTAATTAAGTTTCCGAGTATCTTAAGTCCAAATACTTTTATGCACTGCACGTTTTGAAAATACCATCTCCTCAGTAATTGCATTATTAATGCATAACTATAAATTTCAATTATTTATTTATCAACGAAGAAAAAGCTTGCCAACATTGTATGCATATTTTGTCAACAGTGCAGTCTTATTTATCAACACGACTGCAGAGATTAAATGTAAACAACGAAATAAACAACATTTAACCTTCTTTAAATTAAGAGTCTACTGTATAAGCAAATGTCAAAGTTAAAAAAGCAAAAGAAGTATAAAAAAACAAAAGAAAGAAAAGAAAATGTTTATGCGTTGGTGACCAAATGCGATACTTTAAATAGATCAAAGGATTCTCAATCAATGAACAAAAAAAAAGTTTTTTAAGGACTGTAATGTCACATCAAAGTATCGTGTTGAATCAAGACTGTTCGTTTATTGCAAGACAAGTGACTTAAGCAAAAAGTTTTGTTATCGCCAAGCGTATCAACTTATTTGTACATAATTCAAGGACTCACAAAGGGGGAAACGCAATTTTACGAGAAAAGTTATGTACGTTAAATACATCCCTCGGCTACCTTTTGTTTCACGTCTTCTTAATGGGCAGGAACGGGGGCGACTTTGTGAAATTAGAATTCGACACGTGATCACGTGTTTGCATGCTCGATTTTTGTTTCTTCTTTTCTTTATAATTTCCGTTTTGGTTTGTTAGGTCGGTCTTTGTGGCGTGAATTCGATTTGCAGGTTATGTTTTGGTGTCAGGTGATATGTCATAACATCGAACCTTAGGTGGTTTGTCATAAATTTAACTTCAAAGTAAACCGATTTATTTTTTTTATGTTTCGAATTAAAATCTGAAAATAAAAATAGAATAATTAGATTGAATCAGTTAAACATTAATTTGTGAAGAGAAAAAAGAAGTTTGAATAATAATTTTCAAGATGTTGAGTTTGAAAGTTAATGAGATGAAAATGTATGTACACAAAATTAACTCTTTGAAAAGGAAACGTCAAACACCGTACAAGTACTGAACAAACGTAACGAACTGTCAGACTTTTCGATGCCATCGATATTCATAACGATTAAGTGGTATTTGTACAAATTAAGTGACTGAATTATGTTGCATTAATTAAAGCATAAAACATTGTTTTTTTTTTTAATTATAATATATCTCAACATTAATCTACTTTTTAATGATATCAAGTTTTTTCAACTTGAATTATTTTATTATTTTTTAAAATTTAATTTAAAAATTAAAGTTAAATTAAATCATTATTAATTTTATATTATCTTTAAAAAAATGATGATTAATTTTTTTAATGAATAATTGTTTGCATTTCCATTTAAGAATGACTAATACTTTCTTCGACAGATTCCAAAGAAATGATTGAACGTGGACATGGGATTCCCAGAATACAAAGAAAGACGATCGCTATGGCTAACTTCATCATTCTTTCGCTTAATTGCTTTATTAGAGTATCATATACCAGTTATCGAAGTGTTTACAAGTACATCAAGTCCAGTTGACAGTTCATTAAAAAATGTCTTGCTTTGTTTATTTCAACTATTTAAATTGAATAAAAAAAAATTAAAGGCGAGAAAAAAAGAAGAATATCATAAACTGGTTTTCTCATACAATCATTTCAAGAATTTCCATCTCGGGTGCAGAAATAATAAAAAATGCAGTCATTAAAGACAGTAATTATATAAGAAACAATACATACGAGACCTTTGACTTGATTATCAAATTTTTAAATCATTCTTTCACTCCATATTGTATTTAAGGAATTCAAGATACTTATTAATCTGTCATTTTAATATTTTTCTCTTTTCTTGTATTCAATTTTATTTATGTATTGATTTAAGATGTATGTTTTTAAGTTTTTATGAATTATGTGAATTTATTATTGAAGACAATTATTTGTTTAGTTAAATTTTTTGCTATTATTAGTTTATTTTAGTTCAAAATGATATTTTCATTTGAAATTTAAGTAAAAAGTAGTTTAAAATAAATAAACTGAATTTAAAAATTCGAAAATAATATTTGTATTAAAAATTTAAATAATATTATTATTTTAAACCAAAATCAACTAACAACAACAAAAAATGAACAAAAAAATAAATACTTTACTGTTTTTTACTAAATCCATAATTTTCTTCAATAATAAATGTACATAATTTATTCAAATAAATTTTAAAACAATACATAATTTTTTGTTTAATAATGATAATGAAAATTATAACAGCATAAGAGAAAAATAAAATGTATTATCCAATGCATTAAAATGATTTACAACTAAAATTAATCTCCAAAACATTTGTCACAGTAAAAGAATGACGCAGATTAATTTAAATTCCAGTTGGATGAAGTGTCTGAAAAAAAGATGAAAAACCAAAAGCCACGACAAAATGTAATTTTTCTCTTTTGCTTTTATCCTATTTGTTATTTTAGACCATTATACCACACTGAGACTTATTATGATCCAGAAGTTTGGTTTATTCAAAGCATCAACATCTGTCTTCAATTTCGACCACTCAAAGTCAAGAAATGCCGTCATCCTTTTTTCATCCACACTTTTATATGAATACAAGAAAAAAAGGCATGGAAAATTCAAGACCTTGAATTACGCCATCAATTATATACCGTCTGTTAAACAAAACTGTTTGATATTTGCGGTATGTTCTTATTTACATGAAACCATTTTGTTTGTTTTATTTTCTTCATTTTTTTCTACAATAAAAGATAAGAACAGAACTTTTTGATTATAAGTCACGTGTCACTGACATCTTATGCATTTTTATTCGCAAATGTGATTTGTCATTCGTTGGTGTTTTTGATATTCATAAATCGCATCACGTGGACATGTAAGCTCAATAACATGTAATTGTCATTACGTAGGGACATAAAAAAAGTCACTTCAACTAATGCGACTTTTGGATTTTGAAATTTCAGCATATTTTGAAATAGATTTATGGGATTTTTGTTTTTCCTTTCTTCTGATTGAAATTTTGAGATATCGCACTTCATTTAAAAGAAAGTCTTTTATGGAAATGAAAACAACAATTTAAGAAGCACTTTGACTGATTAGTTTATCTTACAACATTCTTCTGCCAAAAAAATTTATTGGTGTCGCAAAAATTTATAGATATGCACATTTTTAAGGAATATGGGTAAACTCTTTACAATAGATTTTGGTTTTTTTAAATTAAAAAAGTTAAAAATATTATTTCGATGATTTGCTTTTTCTAATAAAATGCAAAAAAGTAAAGAAATTAACATACATTTTAATGATATTGATTTATCATTAGTTTGAGAGATTAGCTTATATGTTAGAAACAAAATTGATCGTTAAATCCGTCATTTAGGAATGAACAAAATATAATGGAAAAAACAGTTCAATGAACACATTATATGGGAGATATTGAAATTCCTCTTCTTAATGCTTGTCGCGAAGATATTTTATTTTTGATATCTTTCTATTTTGGATACCTTCCATGGAAATCACGACCCTTCAGCTGTTTCTTTTCTTTCGGTGTATTTTTTTCTCGACTTAGCGACGTCTTGAAATCATATATACTAAACACAGATTAACTATATACATACATATATTTCTTAAATTCTACTTTACATATCCATTCCAATTCATACGTGAATGAATTTAACTTTTCGTTAAGATTAGACATTGAACATTTTATTTCCAAATTCAAGAAATAATATTTTTTTACAAATCTGTATTTTTTAAATAAAATTTTGAAATACAAGTTTTAACATGTATTGATATAAATAAATAATTACAGTAAAACTTGATTTTAAAATAAAAAAAAACACACAAAAAGTACGAGTTTAAAAGAATAAAAGAAAATATAAGTCGCGCAGTGCCACTTATGTCATAGTCACTTACACTCATGAGTAATCAGTTAAGGTCTTATCGTTTTAGCGTTCAACCAAACAGGTAAAGAATTCTTTACCTAATTTATATGCATTGCATATTAACATTTTAATAAGTAATATCGTTAACAAAATTATTGCATTATGTCAGTCGCTAAAAATACATTCACGCAAAATTTTTCGATTTACTCTTTTATTACCTATTCAAGAGTTGTAAACATCATGAAATGCACAAATTTTAATTTGAATTTGTAATTCTTGTTTTAAAAAATAAGTCTTATACTTAAAATAAAATATATTGCGTAACGAAAAATAAAAATGTAAAAAAATAAAATGTGTCAATTAAAGAGGTAAAAAAGATATATATATATATATATACTTTGAAGATAAAAGTGAACAATGCTTTTTGAAATTTAAATTTAGCACAAATTGACCGGTGAAACGTAAGAACATTAAGGATTCATATAATTAGTCATTCTCTATACTAAAAGGGTGTTGTTGCTCATTTTGATTCCGATGACTGCGATATTTGTACTCAAAGAATTCGAGTGCACGAGTCATACGTGTCGAGGATAAACTCGCCATGAATTTATACAGCATTTCCAAGAATTATTCGTTACACGTCGACAAAGATCAGCAAAATAGTAAGCCAGATGAGTTTGATGCAACCATTTAGGATATTTATTGTATTTCTAATTTTTTTAAAAAAAGAAATAAGCAAAAAACAATTCTTTAATATCTAAGAAAGAAAATAAGACAAATGTAGAATATTTTATTAGCAAATTTGCTTAAAATTACATTAAAATCAGGAGATAGTCAAATTAACTATCTGGATAATTGTTTTGATTATCCATTTTATTCAATGTAGAAATTTATTTCTTGTCTTTCATTTAACTTTTTGTCGAGCTAATTTGTTTGATACATGGAAAAGAAGAAGAAAAATGATAATAAAATATGCATAATGTCTATGCTTATTTTATGCGTGTCACATTTTAGCGAACGGCAATTTTTCTTTGATAATTTTATGTAATTACTTCAAGGGAAAGTTGGATGCAACGGCACAGAAATTTATCCTGTTTTATATTTGACTACACCTGACATCTAACGTCCGATATAGTACACACTTATTTGTTACATTTATCGACTATTAAAGGGATAGTCTATAATAGTTAAATATTGCTTTTCATTAAAAAACGGGAAAGTTGATGAATTCTTTACAACGAATTATACATCTTTTATAATTTCAATGGAAAAAAAATTGTCAACAAATGAAAGCGATTATGGATTTTCAGTACTGAGAAAAATAGATAGTCAAAATTACTACTCAAATAGTAAAATTGATTATCAGTTTTTGTTGAATGAAGGAAGTGAACTTTTGAAAAATGTTGATTGGAAAGTAAAGCAAAAAAAAATCTTTACTTTAAAAGATGTTTTAAAGCTATTTTTTTGGTTTGCTAAAAAGGTGGAATTTTTCAGTAAACGAGTTATGTTAACGAAAAGGTTGGAATTCGTGAACTAAAGGAGGAATTGAAGCCGGAAAAAATTAGTGTGTCAAGCTCTCCTACGCCGCACATCGTATATACGACAGCTCCCACGTACTTTAACGAGACACATGCGACAAGCAGCCATAAATGGACTGTTTGTCCGACACAAGTGGCATATCATTCGGCAAAAAGGAAGCTTTCCTGGTTTCATATTTAACTTTTGATTCAAGATTTATGCTTCTTTTGCTATTTACCGATAATTTATCTTTCTAACTTCTAAGTTTTGAATAATAAAATCATTTTTTACAATCATTTTAGACAAGTCAGTTTAATTTAGCAATTTTAGTACAATTTCGCTAAAGCTATTCAAATTGAGCAATTTAGTGAAATTTGCAAAATTTAGTTGTAGATAAAAAAATTGGCAATTTAGTAAAATTAAAACAATTTCACTAAGACCAAAAAAATTATTAACATTTAAAATGTAGCAAAATTAGCAAAATTTAGTAAAATTAGCAAAAATTAGCTAAAGCTACCAAAATGTAGCAAGTTATTAAAACATTCATACATCTTCCAAATTTTAATTTAAAAAATAACAATGTTCTTACAAACTTTAAAATGACTTGATTTAATTCATTTTGCATCTTGAAACAACTTAAATAAAATGTTTAGTTAAACTTCGTCTTTAACTCCTAACTTAACTTTGCGTTTGAAGTTGATTTTGCGACTAAACTAAATCTAGACTTGCAAAAGAGTGTGACTGAAAGAGAGTAAATTTGTTAGTTGGATAGCGTTGGACCTGACCTATAGTCCGGTTCACTGCTTTTGAAAATAAGTGTTTGGGATACTTAGACATGGCCAAGGAATTTCTGTCGCCGTTTTTTTTCTCCTTTGCATTTAGGCAGCTTAGCCCGACTGTTGTCGTTTGATCTCTATTTTTACTTAATGAAATCGACCTTGAACTTCGGCTACCTAATTTATTATCACTGTATTATTCTCCATTTTTCTCCTCCACTTTTTTGGGTTCTGGACACCTTAATCCATGTTTTTATCATAGCGACCAGGCATTTTGATAGCTTGAACATAATTTTTTGTTTGTCCTTACATGATATAATATAAAAACTGTGTGATTAAGTTTTTATCTTGCAAAACAGTGCTACAAACTAATAACGAGAAAATAAAATTGAACATAAAAGTCGTACTTTGGTGGTTCCTTGGCTTCAATATACGTAAAAAAATGTTAAAGTTTTTTTTCTCAAAATTTAGCAAAAATTAGTAATCTTCAGTGTAATTTAGCAATTTTAATAAAATGTTATAGTGCTGATCAATTTATCAAAAATTGGCATATTTTGTAAAAATTCTCGAAATTTAGTAAATTTGAAAAGAAATTAATCATTTTTAGTGAAATGCAGCAATTTTTATTAAAATTGATTACTTTTGGTCAAATTTAGCAATTCAGTAAATTTTAGTGTATTTAGCAAAAATTACTACTTTTTAAATGTTGATCAATTTAGAAATAAAATTAAAAAAGTTAAAATAAGAAATTTGCATTGCTACCAAGATGGAACAAAATTGCAGGTGGAAAAAAAGCGGCACGATCGATAAATCGGTCTGATCAAATAAACGTTGCGCAATGTCGCGGCTGCGGAAGAACCGCCGGCAGTTTTGTGGGTCCGTTATAATCGACTTGGCGCGCATTCTGGCGTGTGTGTTTGGCCCGCGCGCGCGCATAAATGCCGTTGCAGATCTGTGCGCTGCCTTTACGTTGGCTCATTGCAACGGAGCAGATATACATATCTGATTTATGGACGTTGAATGAGTCTGGCCGTTGATAGGTCTACCGGTTTATCGGTTTAGCTGCGACCGGTTTGGCTGCGACATACCAATTGCAATGCCCATTTTTGTGTCTTACGCATAAATATCAAACCTACCAACTGACCCTAGTTTTTATCTTCATTTTCAAATTTGTGTTGCAATACATTGAACAGGTCGAAATCTTTATAAATAGTCAGTTCAATGATTCGTCATCTGAATCAAGTTATTACAAAAAATTGATACAACTTTTTAAACTATTTTTAGCAGTTTTATTCATTTTTAAAAGAATTTAGCAACGGTTTAAACGTGTAAACAGTAGCAATTTAGCAAAAGTTAGCGTTTTAGAAAAAATTAGCAATTCAACAAAATTTAGTCATTTTCGCTAATTTAGTCAATTTTAGCAATTCCTTAAAGGAATTTAGTAATTTTTAGCAATTTAGTAAAATTTAGCATTCTAGCAAATTTTAACAGTTTTGATCCATTCCTTTAAAATTTCTTTCAATCATTTCTTTCATTTTGTAGATTTTGATTTTAGCTATTAATTAAAAACATGATTATGTAACTTGTCCGCACTTGACCCCGGCAAAGTCTTGGCAAAAGTCGCGATAGCGATTTGTAGCTGCCAAATAGCATTTGCCAGGTCATTGTTCGATCGCCGCTTTCAATCATGACTCTTTATATTTCCGACATTACTTCAAGTGACCCTCGTGAGAAAATGCGTTCTTATCTTTACATCACGAGCAAGTCTTTTTCTTTAACAGTAAATCGCATTAAAATTTAATGTACTTAAACTATAATGTTTTTTTAATGAATGTTTTTACATCCATTCAATATTTTTCTATTTTTTTAATCTTCTTAAATTCAATTATCTATGTATTGTTTGATTAATATAAATTTTATGAGATTAAACTTTGATTTGGCGAATAAATAGTTTAAAATATTGATCTAATCGAGAAGTTGGAACTGGAAGTAAAGAATAGAAGCCAAAAGAGAATCGAACTGCATCGGGCAACGATCGCACTTGTCTTTGACCGTAACAGTGTGTAAGAATAATTTTTGTCCCATCCGCTCGTCTTTTGGACGGCATTAATTAGCAAATTGGCAACTATTCAAGCGTGCGTCCACAAATTCCGCTGGCACAATTCCGACTTACGCTTTATCAAACTTCGTTTCTCTTAATTTAAAGTCAGACCCACAGACAGCATTTAATTCCAAACTAATTCAAAACTTTCTTTAGACAATTTTCCCTCGTTTCAAAAGCTGTGTCAAATGCTTCTAGTTTTACTAAATCACTTAAAAGAGAAAGCAAAAATATCACCTAAAATAACATGCTTTTGCAATGTTTGGCAATGTTTTGGCAAAATTTAGCAAAATTGCATAAAAAATTTTGTTTATTAAATAATGGACTTAAAAAAATATGAAAATATTTTCTTGTCTCACTTGCTTTAAAAGTTTAGTTAGTTTTTTAATCTTTTATTCTGCATATATACTTTGTTACGACAACTAAGCGAAAGTTTAGCTAAATCTTGGCCCAGAGGGAAGTTAGTTGATTCCCGCACGAAAGCGCAGCCGGAATTAGATACGTTAGAAATAAATAGCCCGACTCTCTCGGCTTTTGCATTTGTATCGTCGCGCCAGTTACTCTCTGTACGCTTAATTTATGTCACTTTTTTGTCTCATTTTGATTACATTTGAGTCAAGAGCCTTGCTCTCTAGACAATCCGATATCCTCATAACTTCTTTCTTCTCTTAAGTTTGAAGACGATAGAGAAATTATTCAACGATTTTATAACACCGTTTTTATCAACTTTTTGTTACGCTATTACAACTTTACTAAGTAAATTACTTAGTAAAGTTGCTAAATTTTAATAATTTATTATTTTTGGTTAATTTTGCTAAATTGCTAAATTTTAATAGAAATAGTTGAATGTCTAATTTTTGAAAAAAATTTACTAAATTGTTAAATTTCAATAAATATGCTAAATTTCATATTTTTCTAAATTGATATGTTAACAAAATATTGTTATATGTTTAATTTGTGGTGAAATTTGCTAAATTGCTAAGTTTATTGAATAAATCTCTAATTTTTTATACACTTTGCTAAATCTTGCAAAACTGTTATGTTTTAATAAATAGTGTTAAATTTTTAGAGTTTGCTAAATATTGTTAAATTATTAAATTTTTATTTAATTGCTAAACTTTACTTAAGAAATGTAACAAAAATTTGTATTCATAAAAAAATGAAAAATTGAAACAAGCCTTTGGAAATTTAATATTAGCTTGACGATGAGAAGAAGTGAATGTATTAGTTGATCTAAAGCGCGGCTATAAGAATGAGTCGGATCAAGAGTCCCCTTTGCTTCTTCTACCTGCCACCAATGTGTACCGTTATGCCATGAGCCGCGTTTCGTATCGGCATCTCTCCAAATAATCGCAACAACTCGCGTATTTATCATACACAAGTGTAACAAAACAATGCCCAAGAATATTTCCGCCCATTTATGCCTCCAATTTTTCTTTTTCTTTTTTTCATCTTCAAACTTCATTTCCTCTTTCTCTCCTTCTTTATCTTTTATTTCCCCTTTTACTTTCTTCTTCATTACCAAAATTGTATACTAATTTTATGTTTATTTTATGTACTAAAAGTAGAACTGCAAATTCGAATGCGATTTCGGCGAAAAGGGATGGCATTAAATTTGATTTAACTATAGTTATGATTATCTTTTGCGTGTATTTTGCTATTTTAATGGCGGCGAACATATCGTAAGATGAAAACTGCAGAGGTAGACGACCTTACTTACACGTTTAGATGTGTACGATGGCGACTTCAAGTTAAATGCACAGCCCCAATGGTCGAATCAGAATTCGAGTCCTGTCATTTCTGTATGACTTATGTCTTTTTCCGACTATTTCCGACAACCCTATCCAGACAAGCATTCCATTCTTCTTCATATATAACTTTGAGTTTATATTTCTAAGTGCAAATCTTCTAACTTTTAAGTACAACTACAACAATCTAACTCTTCAATTTTATTTTACTCAAATTATGTACTTCAAATTTTAAAATAATTGATAAAAAACAATGAAAAATAGTCTTTTGAATAATGAACCGAGATAATGCAAATTTACATTACTTTTTACATTACCTGAAGATGAAAATTACATAACTTATGATAAATAAGTAAACAGTACAATTACGTAACAAGGGTTTTGTTACCCGAGATACATAGACTGCTTTTCATACCTAGGATCGGAGTAGGAAGCACCTTTTCGCCCAAGGGCGGAAAAGTAATTCTCTGCCCCCATCAATCAATTTTTACTTTCAGCTTTATATTGCTCTCTAATTTTACTTTTTTTACTATCTATTTTGTTAAGAAAAAAAAGGAATTAGTATTTTAACTAATAAAACTTATTTAACTTAAATTACGTACATCATCTTTCAACATAATTAATTTAAAAACAATGTAAAAACTCATTTGAATGATAAAACATAACATTTTATTGAAAATATTAACATTTTTTTTAACATAGAGTTACCAATGTACGTTAAAGATAATACATTTGTTTATTCAAATGTAAAAACAATATTAAGAACATAAAGTTTTTAAAAATCAAATGAAATTTTTTTTCAGTGAAATTATAAAAATATTCATACAATTTCGTGAAACATAAAAAGTTAATGTCGAAAACAATGTCGACTCGAGGTGATAACATATCAAACGAAATTGCACAGCTGGAAGATGCTCGTATGGTGAAAAGCAACAAAGCAATTGTGAAACGATTCACGACACACAGTGCACGCATGTAAAACGCGCAACTGATTTGCCGCCTACGTTCTAGAAAACCGTCGCCGCTTCCTGTTACTCTTACCTCAGATCATTTATTTATTTTCCAAAACCATTTCCAATTCACGGTATTGCACTTTCTCGCCACTTCCACCGCTCGTGAATATACATCAACGTTTATTATTTAACATGCAACTTTTTTGTTTAAACTTCAAATAAAGTCACCATATAAATGTCTCAATTCATTTTCTCACTATAAATTCAACTTTATATCTCTTTTACACATAAATTATATAATATAATTATAGCAATTTTGAATTTTATGATTGAATTGATTATATAATTCAATAATGAAATTTAATTCATTTTAATTGTCATTTGTTTTCAATGTTCAAAATTGTACTTTGGGAATTTGAAAAGTTTAAGCTGGAAAAGTTTGAAAGCGTTGTGCGTTTGAATACTTTCATTTTTGCGCCGACAATTCTGATTCATTTATTGCGCCCTGCCAATAAACACACGTTATCATGTGTCTTACGTAACAAATGTATTCAGATTACTAACTAACGTTTCAAGCTTTAATACAAAAAAATGCAATTAAAGTGCTGACCCAATGGTACATACAATTTCAGTATATAAACGTATATATTTCCTCACACAGCGGTATTTCAGCTATAAAATAGATCTCGGTCATTTTTCTGCTGAAAACTGATTTCTCAATACATACTAAAATGATGCTTCGTATTCGTTGTCGTATGAATATAATATTGCATTTCATTCATTCAAGTTTAGTCAATGAGTTGAGAAATTGCCGTCGTCGTTAACTAAGTGATGATAAATTTTGCATATTTAACGCTTCTGCATTTTAATTTCCAAATAATTTTGTTCATGAAAATAAAAATTTTTGTCGAAATTTTTATTTGTAGATTTTAAGTTTGGACTTTTTTCCCGTAAGTATTTAGAAACGTTTTTACTTCGAGAAAATCGGATAATCAAAAGTACTATCTGGATAATTGTTTTTACTATATAGATAGTCAATTTAACTATCTGGATAATTGTTATGTGCCGAATAGAATATGTACCTTCATCAACATTGAATCCATGTGAAATCCACAACGTGGAATCAACGAGTTTTGACTATTTAAATAGTCAATGTATAAATTCACATAGGTATATCTATTTATTTTTCTCGATAACTCTGAAAAATTGGACAGTCAAATGTTACTAGAAAAAAAGTAGTCAAAAAAGCATTTCGACTTTTGAGTAAAAAAAAGATTGAAACTGAAGTATAGAAAGGATGGTTTGACTATATTTAGTCATTGAAAATCAACCTTGGCGATCGAAAGGGGATTATCACATTATATAAATAGTAATGTTTATCTGGGCATGACTTTTTGTCGAAGTATGTAGAAAGAAAAGCCAGGCAACTCGCGGAGACGTGTCAGCCCACACGTGACAGTTGAGATTGGTTAAGACTTGAGAGAGAACCGGTCATTGCGTCGCCCGGCCAACATCGGCCAACAATTACCGTCTTTCACCCACGCACATCTCGGCTCAACAGAGCACAGCTACCGCGCCGATATTGACGGCAGTAGCGAGTGCGATTCACAGTCTCAGTATCGGTCAACACGCGACTATATCACCGTCTCAACTGTCGCTTCCCATTCATTTTAGTCAAGTTCATTCATCGGTACTCAAACCATTATCACATTTTCTTCGTTGCTTCTTCTCTCGTTTTCGTCATTTTTTTCCTGATATTTCATTTTAAGCATTTTTTTTATTGAAAGTGAAATTAAAGACGAAACAAATGTTGTAAAGTGTTCAACATAAACGACATTTTTACTGGAATAATAAGTAGTTGGAATAACTATCTAGGTAGTTACAACTGGTTTACATTGAGACATTTTTGTAAAAACAGTAATCTTGTGTTGACGAATTTTGATGTTTAGAAGAGATTTCAAAAGTAATGTAAAGTGTAAAAATTTGTGCGAAACTTTTTTTTAGTAAAACTAATATCAATTTTTGATATCAGTTATACTAGATCAATTTTATTGGCAGAACCAGTAGACATTCCTTTACCAAGTTAAAATCTTATCGGATTATTTGATACTTGATAAGATACCTCTGTTTTACTTACATGGTGCCTTCTTTTTCTATGTACAAATATTGTCAAAATCATGCTTCAGACTTTCAAATCACACAAACAATTCTTTTTATTTCATTAATCTTTGCGTTTGATAGTTTAAATTTTTGTGAAAAACATTAAATTAAATTAAAAATAAAAAAAGGCAACATAACAAAACTTCTTAAATCTAACATAAATATTTTCAAAGTTCAGAAAAGTTCAAACAAAATCGAAATTCTTTATTTGTGGAAAGTTTTTTCTTATATTTTTAAAATGAAGAAGAGAAAGAAAAAAAGGCATAAATTCCGTGTTATGTGTGAAAAGTTGGTCCTCGTGGGCTACTTAGGCACACCCTTTCACCGGCGCCCTTGCGCGTACCAGACAATTTGCACAATGGGTTATGGGAAGTCTGACGAAACTCAACATCGGTCTTGGGTCTATCATATGTTTATCGTTCAGTACCACATAATTGTTTTCCAAAGTTTTTGCACTATTAAAAATGTATATTTCAAAGTTATCCTTTTTTAAGGACTAATCTTAGCGTGTAATTATGCGCAATTTAATCACAGACTTTATATTCTACTTTAAAAAAAAATTTCACTTAAAAACCGTCAAAAGTCAATGTATGAACTTTTTCTAGGACAAAAAATTGCTACATTTTATATGTATTGTTGATTTTTAAATAGTTTTATGGTAGGAAATAAATTTAAGTTTATTAAGAACATTGTTAATAAAATAAGTGCAGGAATATAAAAAAAGGAGTTTGAAAGTGAAATCTGTCACTTGAAAAAAGTACACTTTAATGTTAATTAATTGTTCAAAGTTTACCTTAAAAATGTGTTATATTACAATGCCGACAAAAGAAAGTTAAGTTAAAATTTTTTTTTTTTTTAATAAACGAACAGAAGGAAAATATCAAAGAAGAATCAGAAGAAAGGAAAGAGGTAAAAAGCGATTTGAAGAGAGACAAAAGCAACGAAAATTTTGTTGGTTTTTAGCGTCACGCGATGGACAGAAGAACGACAAAAGTGGGTCCGTCAACGATTGATTGAGATTCACATTCAACAGTGCCATTCATGTATAATTGAGCTTAAGATTACGCAACGAATCATAGTCAGTCAGTCTATTCCTTATATAATTTCTGGAAAAAACAAGAGAAAGAGAGAGAGAAAGAAAAAGAGAGATAAGAGAGGTTCAAAAGTTATACATTTGAAGGATAAGGAAGTAGTGTTGTGCGGGTCAGTGGCGGATGAGGATTTACACCGTCTTCGCTGGTCCTTTGTTGGTTGACTTGTTGGACCAATGAGGTGAATTCATGTGAATGTGAAGTGTACAAAAGAAGAGGAGAAGAAGGAAGAAAAAAAGAAGATGTCGACCCAGGCGTATTACAAGGAGAGACTGGGTTTCGACCCAGCGGACACTGTAGCGGAGCACCAGCGCGAGCAGCGCGAGCAATACGGCTACGAAGAGAGCTTGTCGAAATTTAAAGGTCAGAATCATCATGAGAATTATCTTCATGAGAATCAGCCGATTGTTTACGAAAATGGATGGTCCAATAGTCGCCAAGGCTCCACGGCCCACTGGGGCTGCTGGGCCATGTTCATTGAAGCACACGGTAGGTGACGCCACACTCGAAAAGTGCCTGCTGCTAGATGAAATGACGCTGTTTTGTTGATAAACCCATTCATGCAATTTCTTTTAGTTTAATTTATTCGTTTTTGTTTTGTTTTGAATCTGATTTTGTTTATTTTATTTGTTTCTTGTTTTGTTTTGGATCTGATTTTGTTTATTTTATTTGTTTCTTGTTCTGTTTTTGATCTGATTTTGTTTATTTTATTTGTTTTGATGTTCATTTGGTGGTTTGTTTACCTTTTTTGTACTTGTTTTTGATTTCATAGTGGTTTTAAGTTTATTTATTTATTTTGATTTCATTTGTTTACTCTCGGTTTTTTTATATTTTTTCATTTTCTTATATTTATATTTTGTTTTTTTAATCTCTAATGTTTTGAATTTACTTTTATTTTGTATGCAATTGGTTTTTATACTTTTTTTATCTGATTTCCTGACCTCTAACGGGTTAATGATCAAAGTTTGATTTTGCATTAACAAATACAAATACATAAAAAACATGGTTAAAAAAGCAATTAAGATAATGTTTAAAATAAACAAATATTGCCATTATTAATATTAATTACCATATTTCATCAATTCAATTCATTTAAATGCTTTATCACAATATAAAATTAAATTAGAATAGCTTTGCTTGTTGAATTTTTGGATTTTTATATTAATTGCTAATCATACAGTTTATTAGTATAACAAAATTATTTAGAGTTGCATTTTAAATTTAAAATAAAATTAATCATATAATTGATAGACAGATATTCGTTTACATTTAGATGCAACTTTTTAATATGACTTTAATAATAATATCATATAATCATGTTTTATTTTAAATATAAATAAATAAGAAAGAATGGCTTAATTGTAAAACTTTTGATACTTGATTAAATGAGTAACGTTGAAATACCAATTTCAATTTAGCAATTAAATCCCGCAGAGAACAAGTTGGAATAGAAAACATGTGTATTACACGTTCATTAAATAAAAAAAATTATGTATAATATATATGTAGTACACGACTGTTCTCTGTGGGATGTTAATGAAAGTAAGAAAAAAAAATTTATATTTCGTTTTAATAATAAACAGTTTATAATCAGTTTTTTAATGAATGGATAATTTCGTTATTATTTCATTAATTTTATTATAAATTTAATTTTATATTTGATTATATTTATTCACGAATAAACTATCGCGCTTGGTTATCGGAGAAATTTATCAAGGTTTGTCAACAAAAAGTCTTCACAATGCTGGCATGGGATTTTTGAAAAGAAAAACGAGTGTGTTGTCTACCGGAATGTGTTTTACACTAATATCCTACTTATACTAACCTACTTTAATTAATATATTTTAATTAATTTTAATTATTTATTTTTATTCATTATTAACAAATTAATTAAACTTTATTACTTATATAATATCGAAATGAAACAATTTTGGACACTAATTACAAAAAATATGTATAAAATGTTAATTTTTTTTTTTCATTTGATCTCTTATTCTATATTACTTTCACTTTGTTACACTTTTATGAATAATATGTTTATTATTATTGAACACTTGAAATGATGAATCAAATAAATCTAAATTTCAGGCGTCCCAAAGATTGTATTAAGCATTTGTATACACCATAAAGTGATGAAATGATTTATCGAAAACACAACAAAAGAAAAAGTTAATTTAAAATTCACCGCACAATTCATCGTAAAGAATATACAATAATTCGAAGTCATCAACGAAAAAAAAGTAGCATATATTTACATCACAAAAGGTATCATGATTGATCCGTAATATATATGGCTATTGTTGAAGTTACTGTAATGACAGATTTCTGATAACAAAAAAGAAACATAAATAATAATTGATTTAAGAGAATTCACTTTCTTTATTCGAAGAAAATGTGCGCAGAAATTTAATTTTATTTTATTCAAATTATCATCTTTTTATTTTATTTATATATAAAAAATAAACTAAGTAACAAGTAATTTACTTAGTAATGTTATTTATCTTTCTATTAATTATTTATCTACAAAATCAAAAAGTAATTTAACAAAATTAAATTGAATCACTTTTGGGATTTATTATTTATTTATAAATTATTTGGGATACCAAAAATTATATATTATATAAATAGAATCACTTTTTAGTTAATTAATACAAATCAAATTAAAAAAATTATGTTTTGTAAAGAGATTATAAATAAAAGCATTTAATTGTACCGAAGCAATGATACTAAATGTGTGTCTATACGACGAAACTATCAGTTGACTGGCACCAAAGGTAATTGAATAATCAAAGCTGCTAAGTTAAAGATGACTCATACGAATAATTTCGTGGATGCCAAGTGGAGCACACTTGAACAAATTACTTAAAATATCATTCAGATATAAAATTCAACTCTTTATAATCACAACATAATTACACTTCAAATAACACATTTTAACTGATAACAATTGTTTATTCAATTTTTGCTAAGAAATTCATCATTTAAATACAAAAAATAATAAATCATTTTAATCAATATTTTTTGTAACAAGTGTAAAAAAAACAATATCTGATGAAATAATGTTTTTGATATATTTTCTGATTCAAGCAAATTAATTAAATTAAATTATTAATATTTATGAGAATTATAGAAAAAAGTACTAGATCATATAAAAATCGAATTATCATTTTTTAAAAGTAAATTTTACTATACAAATATAGTAAAAAATTTGCGAGACTTTTGCAATTTATATTATATTTGTATAGGAATTTTTTGAATATGTGATACAATACGCCTTGATTCGTAGATGATATATCGGACTTTTTCCTATAAATGTTTTTGTATTACTTTTGAATTCAATAGTTAATAAAATGAAAAATAAGAAAAGTAAACTTGATAAATATGAAGAATAATGAAATGATATAAATATTGTTTCTTATAATTTCACTTGCTGAATCAGAAAAAGACTTTTATATAACACGTTTGAACTGGAGGCGATTAAAATGAAGCCACCAGGTGCAGTTAAAGCAAGTGAATTTTCATTGAATGCAATTCATTGAAGAAATAGAGTTCAAGACAATATAAAAGAATGATAAAATTGTCTCCCGATAGTTAGGTTTTATTGAATACATAAAATGCGCATAATGTTTATATGCACACGAAAGGTGTGGCACAGAGTAAAAACCCCTTGCGTGATGTAATTTATTCCAAAGTGTTCATTGTAATCATGAATACTTTATAACAAATAAACCTGTTATTTCGTGAATTATTACTTAATATGCTTTGCGCACTTGCAAATATATATTTGTAAGCGCAAATTGTTTTATAATATAAAAATATAACTAAAAAGCTAATTGATTAATTTAATAAAAATGATTAGATTTAATTAAATTGGGTATCAATGAATTTGATAAGATAATTAGATGTCTAATGAATGCTCTGATATATAGGAAGTTTAATTATTTTCGTTGAAATATTTGTTGTGAGAAACTTAATCGCACGCGGCATTCAAAAGTTACATCTATAATCGATACATCGTACAACAAAGTTTTACAAATTGTTCAAACCTTGACACAGTTCATTACCTGCTTATAGTCATTAAACTAGCTTCAAGTTGTTAGATTTTCATATACTTATTTCGCCTTTTTTATGGAATTTTCTAGCTTTTAAACGGCAAACACTGTTTGGGTCATATTTGAAATCAGCATTTTACAATGTTTCTTTGTATTAATTTAACATCTTTTCAAAACTAATTTGAATAGAACAATAATTATTATTATTATTGCAGATGAAAGAGATGCCATACAGAAAAAGACTTTTACAAAATGGGTGAACAAGCATTTGAAAAAGGTATGTATATGATTTTTATGTCATTTTACATTCTCTTATGACGTATTTAAATTGTATAAAAAATTCGGATTAGTTATTTTTGCTCATGACTTTTGAAAACACACTGAAAAAACTTAGAATTAATGTAATCAAGTGCAGTATTATGCAATTCTGTATCTCGAAAAAACAAAATTATGTTCTTATCATTTCATTCGTAATTATACAAACTTTAAACACTGTGACTAATGATCCCAGAGAGGAAGTTTCAATCATGATTGATGTCTGCAAAAATGTAATCAATCATAAATTTAGAAATCGTATGTTTTTTACAACAGAAATTGCATTAAACCATTATTATTATTACAATTCATTATATTGAAAATGTCATGAATATATTTATCAAATATAAAAATTAAATAGCAAGTGTTTTAACCTAATGTAGTTCAATTTCACATTACATTTCTTTTAAAAATTATATCTTCAACAATTTACAAAAATTTCACTTTTTATTAAATAATAAGGATTTTGCTTTAATGCACAGAATATATATAGAATATTCCGGAACTAAGGAGAAAAGTTTCCAATTCTAGACGAGTGTAGCCATCTTACACGAGTCAGAATCATTAATTTTTCTTTTGTTACGATATTTTTTCATATAAGTGTTTTTAAGCACATCTTTCTTTCCCCGAAAAATGGGAAGATAAAGTTATTTTGTCACATCGAGACGAAAAGTGCCCTTTTCCTCCCTAGAGAGTTTTCGGGAATCTGTATTACTCCTTCCCTCATAATGAAAAATATCGTACGCAAAATGGGAGATGATTGGAAATCCGTTTCCTCCGCGGTTATAAATTTCGCTTGGGAAAACGGATTCCCGATTTCATTTCCCTTGTTGTGTCATATACTAATCATTCGTTAAATGAATTAATGGAAGAATACTTGGAAAGTAGGGGTAAAAAGTTATTTTCCTTCCTTAAGGAAAGAAAATGCCACTTTTATCCCACTTTTCAGAGAAAAAAAGCGGAAATTAGTCTCCACCGAGTTATATTTTCAAGAGAGGGAAAATAAACTTTTTATGTCTACTTTTCATCTCTAGGGAGATAATATTATATTACGCAATAAGGGAGATCAAATCGGGAATCCGTTTTTTCGAGCGCAGTTTACAAACCGAGCTAAAACCAAAGTTTGTAACCGAGAGGGAAACGGATTTTCGATCATCTCCCAAGTTGCGTAATACACTAAGAAAAATAATATACAATAAATTACTGTTTAAACAGTAACTTGACCACAGAATTCCCATTAACACAAAAGTTCCTGTTAAAAACAGTAAAAACGTTCCTTTTACGCACATAAATCCTTGGAAAAGTCAATAAAAATTTGTGTTAAGACTCTAAATTTTCCAGTTTTTAACAGCATTTTTTCGGTTAGTGAAAATTCTGTAGTCCATATACTTTTTAAACAGTAATTTATTATATGTTAGTTTTCTTAGTGTAGACTATTACCATTACGTCACTTAAGGGATGAAAACGCATTCCCTCTCTCAGGAGGGAAAGTGCCACTTTCGTCGCACTTTTGTCGAAGTTTACAATCCGTGCCGAAAGCGAGGTTTGTAATCGCACGAGGAGAGAATTTTTTTTTATTTTCCATGGTGCAAACGATATTTTTCGCCAGGGTGTAGAAAATGTAGTTTCTTTAAAACTCCCTAGAGATAGAAACTGCATTTTCTGTCACCGTGTGGCGAAAAGATATGTTTTCAATGCACGTATAATAAAAATATCTTTTTTTGTATCAATAAGGTTATTTTAAAAGTGTGAATAAATGACACTAAACGGAAAAGTAGAAACTGGATAAAAAGCAAATGAAATTGAAGCAAAACACGATGGTTATTGATGTAGATAAAAGTTGAGCGGCGATTGACCGATTGACGTATGTCGCGTGGCATGCGCATGTAGGTTGTTGGCAGCGAACATCTATACATGGCAGTGTTGTTGCAATGTCGTTTGTTCGTCACTTGCGTAGGAGAGACCTGACTCGCAGTCCCTTCCCTTTCGCGAATCGACAGACCTATCGAGAAACAACATAAGAACAAAAAGAGATAGAAAGAACTCAAATCGAATAAGTTTGAAAGTGTTTTTACAAGTGGCGTTAAGAATCTCGCGACTTTTGACAGTAATATCTGTTTGTTCAACGATCCAAACTGCGCGGTCTTTTTCAACGTTTTTTTTTCTTATGAAAATAACTCAGGCCACCTTTTTTCTTTCTTTCTTCCTTCGTTATATTTTTCGGCAAAATTTCTTCGCTTCTCTTGATTTCTTCAGTTTCACACTTTGCATCACCAATTGCCGAGTTGAAGTATAAAACGCATTTCGGTGTCGTAATGAAAAGCAACTTTATCAATGTTTGCTTTCAAAATAATCCAACTTCAAAAAAAGAAACAAAAAAGCACTTCCGGTAGTTAATTTCTGAGTTTTTAGAGTTTCTACTTGGACTTTTTTTGCTCATCAAAATATGACAAAAGTTTAATATTATTTTAAATTAGGATTAAATAATATTTAATATTATTTGTTGATATAAGTTCAATCTGCAGATTAATTTAATCATTATACAGTAAAAATATTATCCATGAAATCGATAAAGAACGCCAATGTTAAATCAATATTGAAAGAGTTGAAAAGCATGAAACCGATCCGAAGAATGTTATTTTTAATGACGAATGCTAATTTGCTGGAATTTTTCATTTACAATTCAAGATTGAAAATAAACAACTTTTTACGCAATTCTTACTTTTTAAATTACTTTTCTAACTAAATACAAAGTTTGTCAACTGATTCCATTGTCAATCTGTTAGCACTTTCATTACCTATTTTACATATTTTGGAGTATTTTTATTTTCAAATTACTCAAAAGATTTTAATACAAAAAATAGTGTCAAGTTTGTTTTTAAATTAATTTCCAGAATAATTGAAAAGTTTAACTTTTTAAGGTTATATAAATAAAATTTCATTTTCTGAATTTTTTTATTTAGAAAATTAAATAAATATATTTAATTTTGTTTTTTTATTTAATTTTTTAAATTTGTTTTATTATTATTGTAGTGTTTTGTAAAATAATAAACATAAATGTGTAACTTTTCGAGAAACATTAATCAAATCGTTAAGACAATGATGTGTGCAAAACTTGCGGCACTGTTGCCGACACGCTGCTCGATCCAAAACAATGTTTGTAACAAGATGCTCCTCGTGTTTCATGGCAATATCCTTGACGCGCAACCATGACCAACCTTAAAAACAAATGATACACATTGAAATATTTTTTAACATTACATAACTAAACCTTTTTCCAATCCTTGCAATGTTTCACTTCAACAGAACAATTTTTTTATTTCACTTCTAATTAACATACAATTACCCACGTATTACAATATTTCTTACAATAATTACAATCTCGTTTGTTCAATCTTTTTTTTTCATTGATTTTAATTAAACCAAACAATTTATTTATTACCGTTTTTTAAAGAACTAATAATCTTGTAAAATAACGTTCGATTGAACTCAATTACTCGTACGATTTCAATTAAAATGTCAGAATCATTTAAAGATGCAAATTACAAGTAATAAAATAAAATGACCGAAAGCATTTGAGAGTTTGTCAAGCGTCAAAAGATTTTAATTGATTCATATAAGTCAGTAAGTGTTTGTATCTTTTCTGTTCAATGACTAAAAAAAAAGGAGAAAAAAGCCCGCATCGCTGACACTGACGATTATTAACGTTTAAATATATTTAGGGCGTTTCATATAATCGTACAAAGCTTTCTCTGAAATTCCAGAACAACTGTTTCTTTCACTAAATGCAAATATTTTTCATTCAAAACATACAAAAATAATGCACTTTTAAATATTATACAATATTTTCAAGTAGAAAAATATATATATCATGAACCAAAGAAGTCTTAGAAATGATTTGATACAAAAAAGTATTTCTGAAAGATATACGACAAAGTTGATGACAAATAGCTGACAAATAATCGACACTGACGTAGAATTGTCGTTTGTAATGTAAGACGAAAATTTCCGGCTGATGGATTTGCGATAATTGAATTGACGAGTGTGATTAGAAATCGAAAGCCATACCGATGGCTTTTTGATGAGTTTAAAGGCGCGGTTTTCAAGTATAATCAAGACTCGTTACTGTACGACTATCTATTTAAGAAATTACACGACAAAACTCATTATCCAACCGTGAAATTGTCCGGGTTCTTTAATAACTTTAATTATTTTATCATTTTACTGCGATTTAAAAATAATCAACTGTTTAAGATTATCATTTCAATTATACTCAGGAAAATATCTGGATAGAGTTTTTAACTATCTAGATAGTCATTCTAATTATCTAGATAATCATTTTGACTATCTAGATAGTCATTTTGAAAATCTACCTTTTTCTCAATCTATGTATTTTGTTTCACAAATTATACTTTGCGAGATAAAAGAGGAGAGAAAAGATTATTTGTAATAATGTATTTAACCCCTTTAAACTCACAGAGTTAAATTTAAATGTCTTATTTGGTGACTGAAAGAAGAAAATAAGCAATTTAAAAATGGTCCTTTAAAAAGACCAATGGTTAAAAATGGTTGAAGAAAGTAAATTGGTTGATTTGGTAGAATTTGAAGAATCGACGATGAGATTACTTAAACGCGCGAATTGAGTCACTTGTCTGGAGTGGTCGCGTTGATTGATCGCACAACTGCATAACATAATTGAGTCGCGCCGGGATCCGGCAATCGCATAACCAACGACCCACGCACCCACGCTGTTTCATTCCGTCTGATTTCACCAACTGCTAACGATACCAATGATGAGTTCCTTGCTTTCAATGTCGCCTGAGACAAGTATCTTTTTTTTTTTCAAGTTATATGAAATAACAAGTGAAATTATGAAAATGATTCCACTATTCGTTTAGTCATCTTTTTGAAGAAGTGCAAAATTGATCATATTCGATTACTTATCGTTCAACAATCTGATTTCATCGAACAAAATTGACTCAATAATTTGAAACTTATCGATTTCTATGAACCATTTAAAGTCACTTCAAATAATCATTGGTCATATTTATTTCTCTTCGTTTATTGCTCTTTTTCATTATAATTATATTATTTTAAATTGTACGTACTATTTTTAGCTTGTCTTTTATTACTTTATTCTACAATTTTATTACTTTAAAATTATTGCAATTAAAATTTTGTTTACTTACTTTTATTTCTTCATTCTTTTCTTATACTCACAAGTACAACAAAAAATCTTAACAAAGATTTTTTTAAGTACAATGTAAATGAGAAAAAATGTGGACGTTGAACGAAGAAAAAATAAAAATAAAATGAAATTAACCATATAAAAGATTAAGACAAAAATACATAAAGATGCTCCTGAATTAGGCTATGAGAACAGCAGAAGAAAAGTTCTCGTATCGTTGTACCCACGTAATCCGTTATAATGTTCTATTGTGAGACGCAGCAGTGTGTGTATGTGTCATGTGTTGTTGCACGTGCATTGTACAGGGTCAAGGATCCTGTTTTGCTATTTGGCTCTTTTAACTTTATCGCTTCTAGATGAAATTAAAGCTTTTCTCTATCGACTTTGTTCATTATTTTCACTTCATATTTACAAAAAATATCATTAATCAATTATTATTATTATTATTAATTATTTCATTAAATCAGCAACTTTTTTAAAATCAATTATATTACATTAACTAAAAAAGGAAAAAAGTTTAAGAAAAAATATTTACTTAAGATTAGAAAAATGGATAGTTAAAATAACTATTCAAAGAGTTTGTTTTTACTATCCATTTTGGTAAGTGTAAAAAATGTAAATGTCTGTCGATCGGGTGGGACTGCAAAGCTTGTTCAAAAAAGCATCGGAACACTTTGTCGTTTGATCGTATCCCACAGCGAGTCGGGTATTACCCACGAGAAACGGCGCTGCGAATCTGACCTTATTCGGACACCTTCTTCGTCGCCCACCTTTACTTTTTCCTACCCGCGATTACAGCGATCTCTCAAATATATATCCTTAACATGTCGTAATTCACATTAAGTAGGTGCCAGCGGCATCTATTTATTACGCCAATATCCCCCCTTCCCCATCCTTTAATATGTTCCAAGTTTCCTTGTTTCATGTAAATTTTATTCTTCCTCCTAGAAAAATGGATGATCAAATGGACTATCTGAATAGTTGACTTTACTAACTGGGTAACTTTTTTGACTATCCAGAATGTCATTTTGATTATATACTTTTTTTTTGGAGAAATTTAGTATGGATTCATTAATTAAAAAAACATTTTTTGTTACTCATTGCACGCATTCCAGCACTGGAAATATGTCAAGGTATGTCTTCCATCGACACTGTTTCACATTTTGATCTATTTTGTGGATTTTCGTATCAAACACCACAAGTTGTAAATTCAGTTTGACCATCCGCTTGCAATAACTTTATATAACGACGTAATTGGATAATATATAGGTGAAACGAAGCAATTAATTTCCGCTCAATCAGAAACAGTACTTATAACTGCATTCCTGTGGTGCTTTATATGCAAAACCGTTTGGAATCATTCAACTTTGAGTTTCTTACATTTTCTATATCTTCTGCTCAATTTTGTACAATTTATTTGTTAAAAAAAATTTGAAAAATCTTTTTTAAGCATACCAGAAAAAATAGATGATCAAAATAGTTATTAGGTAGTGAAAAACACTATTTATATAGTTATTTTGATTATCAATGTTTTCAATTCTTTTTTGTTAATTTGTTAAATTAATTGTTCTTGAATTAAATGAAATTTAGTTAATTAAAGTATTTATGTGTTTAATAGAGTTGTTTGTGAATAAAAAATTGTGATTAAAACAAGAAAAAAGTTAGCAATTAGCAATTCGAACTTTTACAGGCATACACGTGTCTTCACGTGTGCGTCGTGGTCAACAACCAACCCTGCTGTTCCCCCACTGTAAGTCTCATCAGAGACAATGCAACGCATGTTTTTATTCATTTGTGCTCCACTTATTCGCTCAATTAATTTTTTGAATGATTTATTATCGATGTCGCATGCATTCATTCAAAAGTAGATAATCCAATTCATAAACCAACAACTTTTTTTTATTACTTAATCAATCCTTTAATCAAATATTTTAATATTTCAACTTTTTTTAAAGAAACAAAAAATTAATTTAATTAAAGCAATCCTCTATTTTTTAACTCGTCAATTGACATCTGACAAATTAATGTTTTCACTTCCATAACTTCATTTCGTGTCAAAATAATGCTGAGGCAGTTTGATTCATCGCTTTTTCAAACGCGTTTGTCAATGAAAATATACTTGTATGATTTATTAGAAGTAGCTTCCTAATAAGAAAAAAAATGATCGTTTTTTATAGAAAATAACTTAGGTAGATAGTGTAGGTGGCAGTCAAACAAATTACACGCAAATATTGACAACTCCTCATTGATTTCGTTGAATTTTCATTTTGAAAGTAGATGGATAGAAAGTTTTCTGAGAATAATTTTGAAATTTGAAACAAAATTGATGTTTAAAAACCACCGGAATGTCATATATGTATACGAATGATATAGTTGTAAATTTATGTTCTTATTATATGATGATTTTCATCGTTTATTTTATCGTATAATTATCTCAAAGTAAAAGTAAAACTTGATTAATATGTATGAATATAATTTGTTCGTAATTGTTCTCATGCAAGTCAATTATGATGAAACACTTTTGTTTCGTTTATTGTTTGGATATGAAAATCTTACCATTTTTTGACTGTAAAATTATATGCAAAGTAGTTATT